>CM035170.1:123326733-123633231 GCA_020205615.1 Panax quinquefolius
CTGCCACAACCTGTAGCCATTGTTATAAATTTTTTTTATAAGCCATAATGTTACAGAGTTGTGGCTAATTAAATAGGTTTCCCCAACAACCGGGTACGTTTTATGGATTTATATATATATATATATATATATATATATATATATATATATAGGGTTCCATCCACAAAGAATCGGTTCTTTGTGGAAGCAACTCCATTTTTGGCCTGTGAATTTATTTTTATTTTTTTGCTCCAACCAAAATTTTACATACCAAAAAAGGGATTGTTGTGGATGGAATCCCATATATATATATATATATATATATAAAAAGAATTAATTAAGATTCAACCTTCTTCCGCGTTACAGTGCTACATAAATAGACTTGGTTCCACGTAGGAGAGAGAGAGAATGACATGGACATGATGTTAGGCTCAAACCTTGGCTTACGTTGACGTTGATTGATCACCATTATACTGGAGTACTATTTTTATACCCCACTGCACATGATTACCGGTTCATGTGGGTTAGTACTTAAATCAATACAAACGCCCAGATTAATAGCAAATGGTGTTTTTCACGCGCTCTAATGGGTTGACTGCTTCTCCTTGCAATGCATGGTTGGTAGTACACCATATCCAACGGTTCACGCCTGCCTTATCATGAGGCGATATATATCTCCCTCCCTTTAGTTTTCACATGCTCTATACATGTATACTAGCTGGATCCCGTTCCTCCGGTACTATATGAACGATGGAATTTATTTTAAATTTTGGATGGTCAGGATGATTTATTGAGTGAGCGAAAAATTTAAAATCATTTGTATTTTATTAGATAGATAGATAGATGTATTTTATTAGATATATAGATATATGGACGGTGGGATTTATCCCAAACTTTGGACGGCTCAGATGATTTATTGAGTGAACCGGAAATTCAAAATCATTTGTATTTTATTAGATAGATATATTACTCTACTAAATATTTGTATTAATTAATGCTATCACTATGAATTAAAATATACTATTTTCCTTTCAAAAAAGAGTTTCATCATAATTAATTTACAAAATTCTTATTTTAAATTTATGCTAATTTTAAATATAAAACTTTTTAGATAATTTTCTCAAAATCAAATAAATAAAAATTAATCATAACTCCTTATATATATATATATATATATATATATATATATATAAAATATATGAAACGGATTAATTAATTAATTATATGCTTTAACGGGTACGGACATAGTTTATCCTAGCTAACTAGATGGTTCCAAGGGTTTATCGTATGCTTGCTGTACGTGGGATTCTATTATGATCCATGTTAAACTGCATGCATGCATGCCACAGTAGTACCTACTAACTAAATTATTGTAAAAATATATTATATATACTGTTGAAAGTACTATATATCCAATATCAATTGATATGTCATTTTTATTTATTTTTGTTTAGTAACTAATATTTATTACATAATTAATGATCAATATATCATTATAATTTAGACAGATAGAATATGATGACTTAGTACTCTCTCTTTTTTAAAATTTTTGATCGGAAAAATAAATTGTTACTTAGTACTCAAGCACTTCTCTTTTTCTTTTCTTTTTGACAATTGTTTGAGTTCATATATATATATATTGAATAAAAGTCAGCATATGAGGATTAATTAGTACGTACTTAAATCTCTCTTTTTACTGTTCATTGTCACTGTTCGAGTTTATATTGTAGAAAAGTCGGCATATGATATGATATGATACGAGGTTCATAACAAATAAAAGTTTCTCTTCTAATTAATTTTTCTTTCGAGTTCCCTTAAGTCCTTATGATTGAAATTTATAATCTAATGTTATTTAAGAAAATTAAAATTATCATATATATATAAATATTTGATCAATTTCATAGTCTAAGTTTTATTTATTTATTTTCAAGTGTCAACTTGATTGATAAGGACGTTGTTATACTTGAACTATCCATACATACCAAAATTCATATATAGTTCTTCTAATAAGAATTGTTATAAGTTAAGAAAGTAAGAAAAGAAATAGTTAATAAGATTAATGTTACATGGAAAATTGACAAAAACACATTAGATTTAACAACTGACTTAATACTCTACATATAAATATCGTATAGGTAGATTGTAAGTACCACAGAACCCTAGTGAAGGACAGAAATAATAATGACATATTTAATTATCAAGACAATTAACAAATGCAACAAATGATGGATTGATCTCCTTTATCTTATTTCAGGTACAAATTAAAGAAAGTTGGTAGTAAAAATTAGTGGCCGGAATTTTGTTTGTTCGCCTTCTCTTCTAGTGCTTCTAGACGTTCTTTGTAAGAAGACCAATTTGATAGATTGATTTGGTCTTTCTCTCTCTCTCTCTCCTCCCCTCCTACTATTATTGAGTCTTTCATCTTATTTAATTTGGTCAAATGCTGACTATTTGGTCATAAAAGAGTTTCTTTGACCAATAATTAATAAAGGGTTTGAGATGTATAAAAAAAATATATTTGTCGTTTGCGAGGGAAAAACTACTTATTAAAAGTTACATTTTATTAATTATTATATACTTTGTAGAATGTAATATACAAGTTCCAGATTAAAATATAAAATTTTAAGAGAATAAATTATATATGAATAGGATTACTTTCCATAGATCACATGAACATGAATCTTATTAGGCAATCATTATTTTGACAAATTGATATTTGATGATTGGGTAATATACCAATGAATTGAATATGTTTGGGTTTAAATTATTATATTCTTAAAGTACTTAGAAGCATTTTTAGTGTGTTTAGTTGTTATTTTACAGATTCGAGAGCTGCAGGGACGAATTGGAGAATTCAAGTTGTTCAATGGCAATTCGGTAAATAAATGGAAGTACAGCGTCGGGGCGCTGGGAACAACACTATAGACAGCGCCGGGGCGCTGGTCGTTGAAATCTGTTGACACGCGTTTGACTTTTGGTTTGACTGCATAGTTGGTGGATTTTTGGAAGTCAAATTGGATTTGGATTGCTATGTTTTTGAGAAGGGGAGTATATAAAGGTTGTTTTAATTGAAAGAGGGGATCATTCATCATTGGAGGCTAAGCAAAGGATTACTTGAAGACTAAGGATTGGCTCAAGAGTTTTTCTTCTTCTCCTTATTTTCAATTTGTGTAATTCTTTAAGGATGATTTGTCAAAGATTGTTGGTTTTTATTTGCGTTATGAACTAATTCTTTAATTAAGATTTCAATTGAACCTTTTATGGCTATGAATTAGTTATTCAATTTATTATAATTATTTATGTCAACGTGAATTATTTATCTTGTGTGAGACCCCAGATTTTATGAATAAAGATTTAATTTTCTCGAAATAATTTTTTTTTTTATATTATGGTGTTGATTTGATGTAATGTTATAGTTGTGGGTAATATTTATAAATTTGGCAAAGTAAATGAGTGGTTGTATAATATTCGATTGGTGGGGAATATTCTTTTTGTCGGAGAATATCCGTGCTTACAGTCTGATCATTAGTGGATCCCACAATGTAATTATTGTTTGATTGAGAAAACGATAAAAATACTTTTTATGAAAATAACGGGAAGTTTTACCGTTAATCGTTGAAATACCCTAAGTGTTAAAGAAATACGATGTCTGCTGTGGTTGCATGATGAAGACACCAGTATTGATTATTGATGCTTACGTGAGAAGTCACTCGATTATACTTAATTATTACTACGATAATTCTTTGCGATCATATCTCTCATATTATTGATTCAATTATTGTTATAATTGTCATCTGCATAATATGATATATTGTTCAATCGGGTATTCGGGACACTTTTCGTAGTTTTGAGTACTATTCATGAGTTCTTATTCATGAGTTACTATTCACGAAGTTACTTATTCATGAGTTACTTATTCACGAGTTACTATTCACCCGATTACTATTCACTCTAGTATTGTGCATTCGGTATTTGGGTACAATATTATTCCATGAGGAGATGTCTTAATTTTTCGTGATCAGTTGGTTGATGATATAATAAGTAAGTCAATATGGACCATTTGGTGGAGTTATAATAAGTAAATCAATATGGATCATTTGGTTTAAAGTTTTAATAAGTAAATCATTATGACCGTTGTTTTAAGTTTTAATAGTAAACCAATATGGACCGTCCGCTTAATAATAAATCAATCTGACCGCTTCATGAATTAATTACTATTCATTCTATTTTTCTATAAATAGAAGCTCATTCCTTCATTATTTCTTACGAATTCACCAAACTCTAGAGAGAAATTATAGAGAACCCATAGAAAAGTATTATCTACTTCCCTACTCTTATATTCAGCTTTTTTTTACAGTAAGGGATGTTATTTGTTGTACTCATGAAGAGAACTTCATTATTCTATTATTTATTATTCTGTTGGAATAACTTTGTATACACTGCCACCCTATACATGGTGACATTCTTCTAATATTTCGTTCTTTATTATTCTCATTTAATATCCTCGTCACGTGCATTTACGCTCGGACTGGTTCCATTATTTATTATTCAGCCGGAATATCTTGCATGCGTTCTGGCAACCTCAGTTCCATTATTTATTATTCTATCGAATATCATATACATGCGTTTATGCGGACACGGTTCCATTATTTATTATTCGTCGAAATATCATATATGCATGCGTTTCTGGCGGGACTGGTTCCATCCTTTATTATTACATTAGAATAACTCGTCTGCATGCGATTACATCGCATGCGTGGTGATTTCTTTTGTTATTCCATTCTTTATTATACTCGGTTGGTTAAAACTTTGACTTCTATACCCATGAAATTAGTGGAATATCTTTGATATTTAGGCTTCATCCATATCTTTTCAAGGAAATATTCTTCCGAGCATTCTTGAATTTTACTCTATAAAGCGTTATCATGTTGACAATTTGGGCGTTATCGGTTCTAGATAAATTAATTCTTGAACTTATTTTATTGAATTCTTATATCATTGTCATCATCCTCATGTTTATATTTTGTTGAAAGTCATCTCAGCGGCACAGTAGTGCGTAGATGGACTTGGTATGATTATGACCGAGGATTATTCTATAATCATGGTAGTAATATTACAAATGATGTGGAAAAATTCTCATTGACGTGGTAGTGCATTGATGGACGCTTTTGGTATGATTATGGCTATGGATTCTCTTTGGTAGTAGTCAAAGATGAATTGTTTCATGGCATGATCGGACCGTTGATGAAAACATGATTATCTTAAGTCGTAGTGCATGGATAATTCGTGGTCGTGATACCAGAGATTATCCTTGGCCGTAGTGCAGGGGTGATTCGATGATGTGGATTATTTTTTTAAATGAGTCCCAGCGATAAAAGTGATGAAAAATCTTTTAAATCATAGAAGATAGTAGATTTTATTCCCTACTTGACTCTTCTAATGGATTGCTTGTTCATCACCGAGCTTAAACTTGATAGTTATTATATTTTATCAGTTTAACACTGTTGAAAGCAAACGATAAATTATTTTGCATTATCTTAGTCATAATATTTCTTACTGGGCTAGTTGAGCTCACCCTTTCTTTCATTGTTCTCTTAAGGAAATGAGAACGTAGGCGGGACTAGTCGGGAACGAGTGATGGTCCTAGATGGTGCATTAGTAGTCCTCACTATTACGTGAAATAGTGTGATAATAATTGTAATGAGGACTCCTTTTGAGTTTGTATAATCTCTAGTACACAATATTTGTATTCAAACTCACGGTTTATGTTTTGTCGTATTGTACACCACATGCAGTTGTATTATTAAGTTATATTTGAATTACATACCATGTATCCGACGACTCAAGATGGGTGATGTATACCGATTTTGGGGCATCACAATTGGTATCAAAGCTTAGGGATATGATCCCTGGCTAGGATGTGAGAATAGAACTAGGAGGGGAGAGACGGGGAATTCCTTCCCTAGTATGACCTACATAAGTTTTTTTGTATTTAATTGGTCGGTCAGAATATAGGGATAATATGTTACATGTCAATTAACCTTTGTTTTATGGCAGTATCTGAAAATGACATCCGAGAATGTTGAGAATAGCAATGGAGCACAGGAGATCGTTGATTCTCCACAGATCAATAATCAGGACAATGTGCAACAGGATGACGATAATCCTCCTATAAACAACAACACTGATCCATTGACGAATGACGGTACGTTTAGGAGCTTTTTAGAATTCATGCAACATCAGGCGAAGGCTGTGACGCCCCCAAAATAGGTATACATCACCCATTCTGAGTTGTCAATACATGGTACACAAACAACTACAACTTTATTATTACAACATATAAACTGTGAATTTAAATACAGATATTGTCATCTAGACAATATTCACATGCAAATAAATCCACATCATAATTATTGATACATTATTTTACAAAAATGGTGAGTACTACTAAACAACTCTCTCTAGAACCTTCATTCCATACCCCGACTAGTACTCGCTACATTCTCGCCTCCTGAGAAGAAAAATGGAACAACAAGGAAAAGGGTGAGCTCAACTAGCCCAGTAAAGAATATTATGACTAAGATAATATACAACAAATTATCGTTAGTCTTCAACAGAAAAAAATCTAATAGAATACAATAGACAACAAGTTTTAAATCAATATTCGCAGCGAAAATAATAATTCATTAGAAGAGTTAAGTAGAGAATGCAAACTACTATCTTCTATGTATGAATTTAAAAGTTCATCGTCTATCTTTTATCCCTGTAACATCAATCAATATACATCTGGAATCAAATATTCATCTTTGCACTACTGGGCCAAAAATATTCATCACCGGGTCATGTTCATCTAAACACTGCTCATCTTTTGCACTACACGGCAAAAGATATTCATCGAAATCATTCATCTTTGCACTACAGGCCAAAGATATTCAATAATATCATCATTTAAGACTGAGGATGATGAAAAATATTTTTAAAGAAACGAATCCAGTGAAACAAAATGACAAGGATTAAGGATTAAGGATTCGTACTTTGTTTTATCCATGTCCAAAAATACCTCAAAAATAATCATAGTGGTGTAAAATTCAAGAATGATCAAAACATGGATACAATCAAAGCTAGTATCCGAATAGATATTTTTTGACGAAAAGGAAAATTTTCATTTTTCGATGAATAGTCTTGAAGTATTCGTGAATAAGATCAGATATCGTGAATAAAGTAATCGTATCGTGAATAAGTAACCCCAATTAACTAAAAGTTCCAAATTTGATTAAAAAGTTCAGATCAATACTTGGAATCATGATATTAGAATAAATAATATCATTAAAAAATAATATCCTTTACCTCGAAAAATCAAGACTTACAGATGAAACACCTAATATAAAGTATGACTTGAACTTGCATCAGTATAGCAATACTCAAAGTATACTCAAAATACTCACAAGAATACGCTCGATAATATAGAGAGAAAACTTGATTTTTAATTGTGATTTTTAATTCTAACCTAAGCACCCTATTTATAGGAAAATGCTTAGAACACCAAAGTAGAAAATTTAATATAATAATAATATATATACAAATTTGTCTACGCACCTAGAACCATCTGAATTCAGCAACTTGCATGTGTTTAATGAGGCTAACCAAACACAAAAACGTTTTTGTTAATTAAAACAATTAAAACTTCCAAAAATCAATTATTTCGGAGCTTTGGAACTTAAATAATTCATAATAAATAGCTCTTTTATCAGAAAAATTCGAAACTCGCGACTTTCCATAGGAAATTCCATTATCTACAACTTTGCAGAAGGAAGTTTTTCCAAATTCCAAACAGAAATTGACCGAAATCCACAAACGGGCGATTTTACAGGCTATAATCAAATTTCAGTCAATAAATGGGGTCCACCGACATGTTTAACATGTTTTAAACATTTATTGCAACAAAAATACTCTTCCTCCTCAGTATACTCATATATCCCACATTCGTTGTAAAAATATCACCATTATTATATTATTAAAATATAATAATATATTTAAAACGAATTATTTTATCGAAAAAGATAAAATTTCAATTTTCAACAATTATCACATTAAAAATTTTCTCCATCTATATCCACATAAAATTAATATTTTCCTCATCATATGAATCAATAATTAATTATTCACAAATAATATTACGAGAATCACAATATTGATGACCAGCGGTTCAGGGAAAGAGGGGCTATCCAATAAGAATTTCTCCTTCTTGGCGCGATTAGGTGACCAAACCTCTCCTTAGATGAACTTTCTAGACATTGCCAATAATGTTATCTAATAATATTATTCAGATAATATGAATTATTGCTTCGATAATGAAAAAATCTTGTGTAATGACAATTATTGAAACAACAAAGAATATAAAATATCAACGCAAACAATTATTAAATCAATAAAATACTTAATGATAATTACGTAACCATTATTGAGTAGTGCCTTCTTACGTAAGAATCAATAATTGGTGCAATCTGGTGTAATACCGTGTTTTAACCACCGAGTATTTTAACGAAGATAATTGAGTAATAACTACTGCCGCTATTTTTAAACAACTTATATTTGTCGTTTTCTTCATCCAATTACTTTTCGTTATGGGGCCCATAAAAAAGACTGCGTCAATGCATTTAATATTCCCGAACAATACGAATATTCCACGACCAAACGAATATTCCCAAAATAATAATGAATATTTTATAACCACTTGCTTATTCAAATATTTGCGTATTTTACCCATAACTATCCACATTAATCAAATCAACCCTTACTATTTCAAAATAATAAATAGAGGAAAATAAATTTCATTTATTAATAATTTAGGGTCTTACTACCTCCCCTCCTTATGAAATTTCGTCCTCGAAATTGACGTACGTACCTGGTGTTTTGAAAAGGTGAGGATACCTCGCTTTCATTTCCGTTTCCAATTCCCAGGTCATTTCCTCTATAGCATGATTCCTCCACAAAACTTTAACTTGTGGTATGACCTTTGCGCGTAGGACATGCTCCTTTCTATCCAAGATCTTGACAGGTACCTCCTCATACGTTAAGTCTTCGGCTATCACGTCCGGTTCTAACTCTATAACGTGATTCGGGTCTTTCACATATTTACGAAGTACAGATATGTGAAACACATTATGAACACGAGACATACTCGGAGGTAACGCGAGTCTATAGGCTACATTTCTTACTCGATCAAGAATTTGAAATGGACCAATAAATCGTGGATTGAGCTTTCCTCTCTTCCCAAATCTTGTAACTCCCTTCCATGGAAAGCAACTTCATGACAATACATGATCCCCTATACTAAATTCCACGCCCTTTCGATGAAGATCCGCATAACTCTTTTGTCGATCTTGTGCGGTTTATATCGTTGTCGAATCATTTGGATCATTTAAAAGTAATCATATACGTACCAATTCGGGTCCCAACAATGTTGCTTCACCCACCACGTCCCCAACATACCAAGAAGCGACATTTTCGTCCATATAATGCTTGAATGGAGCCACACCTATACTTGTCGATAAGCTGTTTTTGTAGGAGAATTCCACCAATGGTAAATACTTATCCCAACCGCCTTGAAGTCTAGGACACGAGTCTTAATAGATCTTTAAGAGTTTGAATAGTCCTCTCTCGATTGTCCCTCCGTTTTGAGGATGGTATGCCAAACTGAATTGTAAATCCGTGCCCATAGCTTTTTGCAAGCTAACCCAAAATCTTGAAGTGAATCTTGGGTCACGATCCAAAACTATGGATACAGGCATGCCATGCAACCTCACAATCTCATTCACGTACATACTAGCAAGACGTTCGAGGAATAAGTCTCAGATCGGCAAGAAATGAAAGCGGACTTGGTTAATCTATCAACAATAACCCAAATAGCATTGATGCCTTGAGAAGCCGTAGGAAGACCCGTAAATGAAATCCATGGTAATGTGTTCCCACTTCCATTTCGAAATCTCAAGTGGTTGCAACGGACCCTTAGGTACTAGATGCTCCGCCTTTACACGTTGACAAGTTAAACACATTGAGATAAACTTTGCAATCTCTCTCTTCATATTGTTCCACCAAAATGTATGTCAAGATCATGATACATTTTGGTACTTCGAGATGGATTGCAAAGGTGTATTGTGTGCCTCCATCATAATCTTGTACTTCAAATCGAGTCGTTAGGGACACAAAGTGCAGAGTGGACTCAAGTATTCCTTCTTCATCAATTCTCGCTTACGGAATAGCACCTTCTTGTACTTTCTTCTTCATACGCATCGACTCAAGATTGGGTGGCTTGCGACCTTAACTTTTTCTATTAAAGTTGGCTCTGTCGTATACCATACATCATCGCACTCATTCCTGCACATGATCTTCTACTCAACGTGTCGCCTACCACGTTCGCTTTTCGAGGGATGGTATTTAATAGTGTGGTCGTAATCTTTCAACAACTCGAGCCAACGTCGTTCTTAGAATGTTGAGTTTCTTTTCGAAGAAGAAATATTTGAGGCTTTTATGGTGCGAATATATCTCCACTTTCTCCCCATATAGATAGTGCCTCCATATCTTTAAGCGGCAAACGATCAACTACCGCCAACTCTAGATCATGAGTAGGATAATTCTTCTCATACTCTTTAAGTTGTCATGAGGCATAGGCTATGACTTTCCCACGTTGCATGAGAACACATCCTAACCCTTTGCTCGAAGCATCATTTGTAGATAACAAATCCATCCGTACGGATGGTATTGTTAGAAACGAGTTCCAAAATGAGTCTCCTCTTGAGCTCTTGAAACTCTTCTCACATTCCTCGCTTCCATACGAATTTTGTATCCTTCCGAGTTAGCTGGGTTAATGGAATAGCGATTCGAGAAAACCCTTCCATGAATCTCCGATAATAACCAGTTAAGCCCAAAAAGTTAAGTACTTGATCATTGACTTGGTTTGCTCCCAACTTTGTATTGCTTGAATCTTAAATCGGATCAGCGGATATTCCATGTTTCGACACCATGTGCCCCCAGGAATGCTACTTCCTCAAGCTAGAACTCGCATTTCTTTAATTTGGCATATAGTTGGTTTTCACGAAGCCTTTGAGTACCAGGGCCAAATGGTGCTCATGATCTTCACGACTTTTGGAATATATGAGGATGTAATCAATAAAACAACAACGAATTGATCCAAATATTCCTTGAATACTCGATTCATCATATCCATGAAAGCCAGCAGCATTTAGTCAATCCGAAAGACATGACTAAGAATTCATAATGCCCGCACCAAGTTCAAAAGATGCGGTCTTTGGAATATCCTCGGTTTAATCTTCAAATTGATGATATCCATAACGAAGATCGATCTTTGAAAAAATTGTGCCCTCAGCTGTTGGGTCAAACAAGTCATCAATACGAGGTAGAGGATACTTATTCTTGATGGTGACATGGTTCAGATTCCGATAGTCGTCTACAAAGTCGCATACTCTCGTCTTTCTTCTTTATGAATAAAACAGAGCACCCCAGGAGATGTCTTAGAGATCGAATGAAACCGATGTCCAACAATTCTGTAGTTGGACCTTTAACTCCCGAAGTTCAATAGGAGCCATTCGATATGGGGTTTTAGAAATGGGCTTTGTGCAGGTTCAAGATCAATAAAGAATTCAACTTCACGTTCTAGGGTAGGCCGGAAGTTCTTCGAAAATCGTCGAAAGTCAATAACAACAGGAATATTATTCAAATTTGACGTGTCTTTATTCAAATCCATAACATGGGCTAAGAAAGCTTGACATCCGTTTTTCAATAAATGAATAGCTTTATTATTAGATATGACGGTGATTGATTTTAATGGTTTAGTTGCTTGAATTAAATACAACAGTTGGTTAGGAATATGAAAACTAACAACCTTACGAAAATAATCAATTTTGGCATGATGAGTAGTTAACCAATCAATCCCTAAAATCACATCAAAAGCAAGTATCTTTAAAGAGATAAGGTCAACGGGTAAGGTGATGGTGCCAACTTGAATCAAACAAGATTTATAAGCGATGGATGTGATGAAAGTTTCTCTAACGGAGTTTCCACAGAGATAGGTCAAAGTCTAATTTCTCCTGAGTCAAGTTTAAACGTTGAGCACAAGCGGGAGAGATAAATGAATGGGTAAAGCCTAGGTATCAAGTAAGGTATAAACTTCGCAAGAATTTATAAATAAACTTACCCGTGATCACCTCGTTTGGGTTCCTCGCATTTTGACCGATCCACAACAAACGCTGCGAGGAACCGATTGACTTTGACTTTTCTGGGATGTCTTTTGAGTCACCGTCCTCCCCATTGAACTAGGTTTCGCCATTCTGCATAACTGATCTCGGCGATATGTCCTTCATTTCCATAATTATAGCATACCTTGAACTGTTGTGGGCGCGTTTAGATCGATATATCCTCTTTCCGCATTTATAGCATATGATGGGGTGGTCGTTTCTCTCCCTTAGAACCGGTTTCGTAAGACCGTTGCGTCTTCATACGGTCGTTGTTAAATCTCCTCTTTTAAAATCTCCTCCCGACTCGCTTCTTCTATTTTCATGGCCATGATTACCACCAGAGTGGTTACCATTTTGTCCGTCTTTTTCTTTCTCCATTGGCTATCGTTGTTTTGTTGATCTTATCTCTCGGTATGATCCTGATTGTGGTCCCTCGATTGACCGTACTTTCGTTATCTCACTCTAATAATTGAGCCTATTTTACAACATCCTAATAGAAAATTTATGAGAAATGAGATCTTGGCGTAAGTTCGGGTTTCAAACCTCTAAGAAACATTAGCGTCATACGTTCCTCATTCTCCACCAAATGAGGTCTGAAACTCGGATAACTCTGCAAACTTTGCCTCGTCTTTGAAACAAATCGTGTTGTTTTGTTCTAAATCGATGAACTCCACTTCCTTCATATGACTAACACTTTCGGGAAAGTATTTGTTATTAAATAGTTTCAAACGTCTCCCAAGACATCTTTGAAAAGGGGGTGGATGGGTACGCAACTTCACGAGACTCCCACCGATGAATCTCGCTTCACCACTTTAACATAAAGGTGGCGAATGGAACCTTCATTCTCCGCCCATCCCAAGACATCGAATATCTTGGTAATTTGTTGACCCATGTTTCCGCCGCATGATCGGATCTCGCTTTCCCTTAAATTCGTGGTCCCAACTCTTTGAATCTGCTTGCATTGTGATAACTTGTGAATTCTATCATTTCCTCTGTATTTTGAACATGAGTCTCCTCGTGCGATTTTGTATGAACTCGCAAAAAGCTTCTAAACATCCCTCGCTTCATCATCTACTTTCAATTGGTGTTGTTCATATAAGACCCCACTTTTATAAATAAAGATGAATTTTTCTATAAATATTATTTTTGAATATTATGGAATAAATTTGATATAATGTTATAGTTATGGGTAATATTTATAAATTTTGCAGAGTATGCAAGTTGTTATAAAATATTAGTTTGGTCGTGGAATATTCTTTTTGTTAGGGAATATTCGTATAACTACTCAATCATTGGTGGACCCCATTAATGTAATTATTGTCGGATTGAGAAAACGACAAAAATATTTTATAAAAATAACTATGAGGTGTTACTGAATTAAAAGCTGTTGAACTACCGTGGTAAAGTATGCGATGTCTGGCGTGGTTGCATAGTAGCACACGGTATTGATTATTGATCTTTACGTGAGAAGTCACTCAAATTTATGCTTCAATTATTACTACAAATAATTCTTTGCATCATATCTCTTATATTATTGATTCAATTATTGTCACAAAGATCATCTCAGATAATATGTTATAGTATTAAATCAATAATTGAGACGACAAGTTATAAATGATTAATAATTGTTGAAAGATTAAATATGTGTTGATGAAAAAAATGATTTGTGGTAAGTTTGATTTTTTTTTATGGGGGCTCATATGTCATCATCTAAGAGTCTCTTCGTCGATAGTATTTACCTTCATCAATAGTAATTACCTTCGTCGATAGTAATTACCCTTGTGAATAGTATTTACCTTCGTCGATAGTAATTACCTTCGTCGATAGTAATTACCCTTGTGAATAGTATTTACCTTCGTCGATAGTAATTACCTTCGTCAATAGTAATTACCCTTGTGAATAGTATTTACCTTCGTCGATAGTATTTACCTTCATTAATAGTAATTACCTTTACCGGACGTCGAACCACTTGTCGCTTCACATTACGAGCGTCGAACCACTTGTCGTTTCACATTACAAAGCGTCAAACCAATTCAATCGAACCACTTGCTTTTCACACGGCGGTCTTAAGCTTTAGAAATCTTCTATAAATAGAGGCCTAGGGCTTCATTATTTTCACTTAATTCATTCAAGCTATAGAGAGAAAGTATAGAGAGAATAAGAGAGAAAGAAGAAGAGTATTTTATTACTTACACTACTGCGAGATTCAATCTCCTACCAAATGTAAGGGTGTTATTCTTTCCTATTCATGAAGAGAACTGTTGTTATTCCATTGCTTATTATTACATTGGAATAACTTTGATACGCGGTTTACCTATACTTGGTGACATTCTTCTATTATTACATTGGAACATCCTGTGCATGTGTTTTACACCTTACTGGTTCCGCCTCTTTATTATTATTTTGTTGGAACATCCTCGCATGTGTTTTACACCGTACACAGTTCCGTCTTTATTATTATTACATTGGAACATCCTGCTCATGCGTGTGTTTTACACCCACTCGTTCCGTCTTTATTATTCTCATTGGAATATCCTATCTCGTGTGTTTTACAGGATCCGGTTCCATCTTTATTATTCTGTTGGAACATCCTGCTTGCAGTGAATTTCACCCGACCGTTCCGTTATTTATTATTACATTGGAATAACTCATGCATGGATCTATCACATGCATGGTGATTTCTTTTGTTATTCCATCCTTTATTGTACCCAGTTAGTTAAAACTTTGACTTCATATTCCATGAAATTAGTAGAATATCCTTGATATTTCAGGCGTTCATCCAAAGATCTTTTCATGGAAATATTCTTCCGATCATTCTTGAATTTTACTAATTTGGGCGCTAATAATTCTGGATAAAATAATTCTTGAACTTGTTTTATTGAATTCTTATATCATTGTCATCATCCTCATGTTTATATTTTTTAAAGTCATCATGGCTGTAGAGTGCATAGATGGACTTGGTATGATTATGACGAGAGACTATTCGATTGTAATCATGGCCGTAATGTTACAAATGATGTGGTAAAAATTCTCGATTAAGTAGTAGTGCATTGATGGACGATTGTTGGCATGATCATGACCATTAATGAATACACAAATATTCTTGCACGTAGTGCATGAATAATTAATAATTCGTGATCTTAAAGAATATCCTTGGTAGTAGTGCGGGGTGATTCGATGATGTGGAATATTTATTAAAGTTTGAGTCTCAATTTATAACGATGATGAAAAACCTTTTAAAACCAAAAGATAGTAGACTTTATTTTCTACTTGACTTTTTAATGGATTACGATATTCCGCCGCAGATTAAACCGGTTGTCTATTGTATTTTATCGGTTTAACATTATTGAAGACTATTGATAATTTATTCTCGCATTATCTTAGTCATAATATTTCTTCTTTGGGCTAGTTGAGCTCACCCTTTCTTTCACTTTATTCTCTTGAAAATGATAATATAAATTTGGGACTAATCGGAAGCGAGTGATGGTCCCGAAGATAGCATTAGTAGTCCTCACTATTCGTAAAATAAAGTGTGATAATAACTCAGTAATGAGGACTTTTGTTTGAGTTTGTATAATATCTAGTAGAGCGATATTTTGTACTTAAACTCACGATTTATGTCGTATTGTACACCAGACGCTTATTTAATAAGTTGTATTTAAATTACATACCATATAAGTGGCGACCCAAGATGGGTGATGTATACCTAATTTTGGGGGCGTCACGGTTGATATCGAGCTTAGGGATATGATCCTGGCTAAGATGTGAGAATAGTACTAGGAGGGAGAGAGACGGGAATACCTTCGCTAGTATGACTACCTAAGTTTATGTCTTTGTTTTATTGGTTGGTCAAAAGATAGGATAATTTGTTACATGTCAATTAACCTTTTGTTTTGTGGCGATGTCTGAAAATGACATCCGAGAATGTTGAGAATAGCAATGGAGCGCAGCGATGATCGTTGATTCACCACATATCAATAATCGGGATAATGTGCATCGTGAAGGCGACAATCCTCATACAAACAACAACACCGACCAAATGACGAATGATCAAATGTTCGAGGCTTTATGCGATTTATGCAACAAAGAAAGAGGAGGCGACTCTGTCAAAACGTAGGTGGAAACACGGAAAACTCTCGGGCGGTCACCGCTAAACAATTTAAGGAGCTGGGACCACCGGGAGTTTAAGGAGAGCCAAAACCACTTCGCGGAAGCATGGATAAAGCAGATTACCAAGATATTTGATGTCTTGGGATGCTTTGAGGAGCAAAAGGTTCCTTTGCGCTTTATGTTCATGTGGAGAAGGCGGATTCTTGGTGGGAATCGGTAAAACGTACTCAACCAAATTGCATCTTGAAGATATCTTGGGAGAAGTTCCAGAGTCATTCAACGACAAATACTTTCCCGAAAGTATTCGCCACATGAAGGAGGTGGAGTTTATCAAGTTGGAACAAAACAATATGGCCGTGTCGCAATACGAGGCAAAATTTGCGGAGTTATCACGGTTTTCCCACTTGGTGGATAATGAAGAGAATGGCGCGAATGTTTTTAAGAGGTTTGAAGTCGGAGATACGTCGACATCTTATTTCTCATAAACCGTGTTTGTATTCGGATGTTGTAAATAGGGCTCGATTAGTGGAGCGATAATGAGTCAACGCAACTAAAAGAGAGCGACCAAAAAATTATAATACCGGTGAGAATAGTCATCGGGCGTTGACAACAAGCGTGGAGGAATCAACAGGCGGATATGGTAACCACTTCGGTGGTAATCAGGGCCAAAACAATAAGAATGGACATTTCAAGAAAAGGAGATTCAACAATGATGGAAAGACGTCAGCACCAGCACCCATTGTTAAGGAAGGAGAAAGACCACCTATCATATGCTTCAAATGCGGAGGAGAGGGACACATCGATCAAACGCGGTAATGCCGTCAAAGCATGTTATAATTGTGGAAGAGAAGGTCACTTAGCTCGATTTTGTCGTTTACCGAAGACAAATTCAGCTAGGATGGAGGCACCAAAGGCCATCCCAGAAAATTCAAAACCAGAAATAGTCAAGAGGAGAGCATTTGTTGTGACCTCCCAAAGAGCAAGGAATCCGAATGAGGTCATCACGGGTAAGCTTATCATAAACTCTAATGAAGTCTATACTTTATTTGATACTGGGTTCTACCCATTCTTTTATTTCTCCTACTTGCGCCATCGATTAAATTTGACTCCGGAGAAATTAGACTTTGACTTATCTGTGGAAACTCCGTTGGGAGAAACCTTCATTACATCCACTGTTTATAAGTCTTGTTTGGTTCAAATCGGTACCCTCACATTACCTGTCGATCTTATTTCATTAAAAATACTTGCATTTGACGTGATTCTGGGGATTGATTGGTTAACTACTTATCATGCAAAAATTGATTGTTTTCGTAAGGTTGTTAGCTTTCATATTCTAATCAACCTATTATGGAATTCAAACGACCAAACCATTAAAATCAATCACTTGCGGTTATCTCAAGCCATAAAGCTATTCGTTTATTGAAAAACGGATGTCAAGCTTTTCTTAGCTCATGTCACGATTTAAATAAAAATACGCCGGTTTTAAACGATATTCCTATTGTTAATAAATTTCTGACGTATTCCCCAAGAACTTCGGCCTACCCCGGGCGTGAAATTGAATTTTGTATCGACCTTGAACCCTAGTACAAAACCTATTTCCAAAGCCCCATATCGAATAGCTCTATTGAACTTCGTGAGTTAAAGACCCAACCGCAGGAATTGTTAGACATTGGCTTTATTCGTCCTAGTACTTCTCCTTGGGGTGCTCTGTTACTATTCGTGAAGAAGAAAGATGGGAGTATGCGACTTTGTATTGATTATCGGGAGTTGAATCATGTCACCATCAAAATAGGTATCCATTGCCACGTATTGATGACTGTTTGACCAAATTAGCAGGAGCCAAATTCTTTTCAAAGATTGATCTTCGTTCCGGATATCACCAATTGAAGATTAGAACCGTGACATTCCAAAGACGGCTTTCGAACTCCTCGATGCGGGCATTATGAATTCTAGTCATGTCCTTTGGATTGACTAATGCTCCTAACGCCTTCATGGATATGATGAACCAAGTATTCAAGGAATATTTAGATCACTTTGTGGTCGTCTTTATTGATGACATCCTTATTTATTCCAAAAGCCGTGAAGATCATGAAAGCAACACTTGAGGTGACACTCCTAAAAACTTCGTGAATATAAGCTTTATGCCAAGTTGAAGAAATCTGAATTACGGCTCAAGAAGTAGCATTCCTTGGGCACGTGGTATCAAGTCATGGAATATCTATTGACCCAAAAGATTGAAGCTATTCAAAGTAGGAACAACCTAAATCGATGATCAAGTCACGTAGCTTTCTCGGTTTAAATTTGTTATTATCGGAGATTCGTGGAAGGATTTTCTCGAATCGCTATTCCATCGACTCAAATTTGACTTTTGAAAGATACAAAGTTCGGTTGAAGCGAAGAATGTGAGAAGAGTTTTCAAGAACTCAAGAGGAGACTTATTTCAAAGACTGCTCGACAATACCATCCGGCTCGGAGGATTTGTCATCTACGATGATGCTTCGAGTAAAGGGTTGGGATGTGTTCTTATGCAACATGGAAAAGTTATAGCTTATGCCTCATGACAACTCAAAGAATATGAGAGGAATTATCCTACTCATGATCTAGAGTTAGCGGTTGTTATCTTCTTGCACTTAAAATTTGGAGGCATTACTTGTATGGGGAGAAAGTGGAGATCTTTACGGATCATAAAAGCCTCAAATATTTCTTCACTCAAAAGGAACTCAACATGCGACAACGACGTTGGCTTGAACTGCTTGAAGATTATGATCATACCATCCAATACCATCCTGGAAAAGCGAACGTGGTAGGCGACGCATTGAGTAGAAAATCATATGCAAGTCTGAGTGCGATATTGTCAACGAAAGGCCCATTTTGTGACTTGCAAAGGATGGAGATAGAATTAAAGACTCGAGGACGCGCGTGTGATGATAAGCGAGTATCACGAGTAGAACCGACTTTAATTGATTAAGTTAAAAGCTGCTCGAGCTACGAGACACGGAGGCGATCGCGTATGAGGAAGAAAGTGCAAGAAGGTCTTATCGCCGGGAGCAAGAATCGATGAAGAAGGAATACTTGAGTCAACTCCGGACTTTGTGTTCCTAACGACCACGATTTAAAGTATAATATCATGATGGAGGCGCATGAACACACCATTTGCAATCCATCACGGGAGTACCAAAATGTATCATGATATTCGGCGTACATTTTGGTGGAGCAATATGAAGAGAGAGATAAGCTATTTTTATCTCAAGGTGTCTAACTTGTCAACGAGTTAAAGCGGAGCATCAAGTACCAAAAGGTCCATTGCAACCACTTGAAATTCCGAATGGAAGTGGGAGCACATTACCATGGATTTCGTTCACGGCCTTCCTAAGGTTTCTCAAGGCATTGATGCGATTTGGGTTATTGTTGATAGGTTGACCAAGTCTGCTCATTTCTTACCGATACGAGAAACTTATACACTTGAACGTCTTGCTCAGTATGTACATAAAACGAGATTGTAAGATCGCATGGTATCTGCCTAAGTATCTATAGTTTCCGATCGAGACCCAAGATTCACTTCACGATTTTGGGTTAGTTTGCAAAAAAAAGCTATGGGCACAGACTTACGATTTAGCTTCGGCATATCATCCTCGAGACGGATGGACAATGGAGAGACTATTCAAACTCTTGAAGATCTATTAAGACTACGTGTCCTTGATTTCAAGGGAGTTGGGACAAGTTCTTACCATTGGTGGAGTTTTCCTACAACAACAGCTTATCGCTAAGTATTGGCATGGCTCCATTCAAGCGTTGTATGGAAGAAAGTGTCGTTTCTCAAGTATCTTTGGGATGAGGTGGGTGAAGCAACGTTGTTGGGACGAGTTGAGTGCGTGTATGACTACGGAAAAGATTCAAACGATCCGACAACGTATAAAAACCTCACAAAATCGATAAAAGAGTTATGATGATCTTCATCGAAAGGACGTGGAATTCGATATAGGAGATCATGTGTTTGTTAAGAGTTGCTCCATGGAAAGGAGTTACAAGATTTGGAAAGAGGGAAAACTTAACCCTCGATTCATCTGGTCCATTTTAATCCTCGATCGAGTAGGAACTGCGGGCTATAGACTCGCTTACCGCCAAATATGTCTCGTGTTCATAACGCTTTTTCACATATCTATGTTACGTAAATATGTGAAAGACCCGAACCATATTATTGAGTTAGAACCGGATTTAAATAGCGGAAGATTTGACGTATGAAGAGGTTCTGTGCTCAAATTTTGGATAAGAAGGAACATATTCTACGCCTCCAAGGTTATACCTCAAGTCAAAGTTTTGTGGAGGAACCACGATGTTGAGGAAATGACTTGGGAGTTAGAATCAAATGAAATCAAGGTATCCTTACCTCTTCGACATACCAGTGTACATACCCTAATTTCGAGGCGAAATTTCATAAGAAGGGGAGGTTGTAAGACCCCACTTTTATAAATAAAGATGAATTTTTCTATAAATATTATTTTGAATATTATGGAATAAATTTGATATAATGTTATAGTTGTGGGTAATATTTATAAATTTTACAGTATGCAAGTTGTTATAAAATATTCGTTTGGTCGGGGAATATTCTTTTTGTTAGGGAATATTAAATCTGATAGCTCAATCATTGGTGGACCCCACAATGTAATTATTGTCGGATTGAGAAAACGACAAAAATATTTTATAAAAATAACGGCGAGGTGTTACCGTTAAAAGCTGTTGAACTACCGGTGGTAAAGAAATACGATATGGCGTAGTTGCGTAAGAGCAGCACGGTATTGATTATTGATGCTTACGTGAGAAGTCACTCACCTATGCTCAATTATTACTTCGAGAATTCTTTGCATCATATCTCTTATATTATTGATTCAATTATTGTCACGATTATCATCACATATAATATGTTATAGTATTAAATCAATAATTGAGACGACAAGTTATAAATGATTAATAATTGTTGAAAGATTAAATATGTGTTGATGAAAAAAAAATGATTTGTGGTAAGTTTGATTATTTTATGGGGGCTCATATGTCATCATCTAAGAGTCTCTTCGTCGATAGTAATTACCTTCGTCAATAGTAATTACCTTCGTCGATAAGTAATTATCCTTGTGAATAGTATTTACCTTCGTCATAGTATTTACCTTCGTTAATAGTAATTACCTTTACCGACGTCGAACCACTTGTCGCTTCACATTACAAAGCGCCGAACCACTTGTCGTTTCACATTACAAAAAGCGCCAAACCGGTCGTCGAGCCACTTGCCTTTTCACATCTAAGCGGTCTTAAGCTAGAAATCTTCTATAAATAGAGGCCTAGGGCTTCATTATTTTCACGAATTCATTCAAGCTATAGAGAGAAAGTATAGTGAGAATAAGAGAGAAAGAAGAAGAGTATTTTGTTACTACACTAACTGCGATATTCAATCTCCTACCAAATGTAAGGGGTGTTATTCTTTCCTATTCATGAAGAGAACTGTTTTATTCCATTGCTTATTATTACATTGGAATAACTTTTGTATACGGTTTACCTATACTTGGTGACATTCTTCTATTATTCATTGGAACATCCTGTGCGTGTGTTTTACACCTGACTGGTTCTGTCTTTATTATTATTTTGTTGGAACATCCTGCTCGCATGTGTTTTACACCCACCGGTTTCCGCTCTTTATTATTATTCTGCTGGAACATCCTCGCATGCATGTGTTTTACACCCACTGGTTCCGCTCTTTATTATTCTGTTGGAATATCCTATCTCGTGTATTTTACACCGGATCTGGTTCCATCTTTATTATTCATTGGAACATCCCAGCGGTGTGAATTTCACCGACTTTGTCCGTTATTTATTATTACATTGGAATAACCTTTTACATGCATGGCTATCGCATGCATGGTGATTTCTTTTGTTATTCCATCCTTTATTGTACCCATTGGTTAAAACTTTGACTTCTATATTCCATGAAATTAGTAGAATATCCTTGATATTTGCGTTTCATCCAAAGATATCTTTCATGGAAATATTCTTCCGATCATTCTTGAATTTTACTAATTTGGGCGCTAATAATTCCTGGATAAAATAATTCTTGAACTTGTTTTATTGAATTCTTATATCATTGTCATCATCCTCATGTTTATATTTTTTAAAGTCATCTCGTGGCACATGTAGGTGCATAGATGGACTTGGTATGATTATGACCAGAGACTATTCGGTTATAATCATGGCCGTAATGTTACAAATGATGTGGTAAAAATTCTCGATTAGTAGTAGTGCATTGATGGACGCTTGTTGGCATGATCATGACCATTAATGAATACACAAATATTCTTGGCACGTAAGCATGAATAATAATTGTGGTCGTGATACTTAAAGAATATCCTTGGCCGTAGTGCGGGGGTGATTCGATGATGTGGAATATTTATTAAAGTCGAGTCTCAAATTTATAACAATGATGAAAAACCTTTTAAAACCAAAAGATAGTAGACTTTATTTTCTACTTGACTTTTTTTAATGGATTACGTATTCAAACTGCAGTTAAACCTGGTTGTTTATTGTATTTTATCGGTTTAACATTATTGAAGACTATTGATAATTTATTACTGCATTATCTTAGTCATAATATTTCTTCTTGGGCTAGTTGAGCTCACCCTTTCTTTCATTTATTCTTGAAAATGATAATATAAATTTGGGACGAATCGGGGAAACGCAGTGATGGTCCTGAAGATAGCATTAGTAGTCCTCACTATTCGTAAAATAGTGTGATAATAAGCTATAATGAGGACTTTTTGTTTGAGTTTGTATAATATCTAGTAGACGATATTTGTACTTAAACTCACGCTTTATATCGTATTGCATACCTACGCTTATGTTAATAAGTTGTATTTAAATTACATGCACCATATAAGTGGCGACCCAAGATGGGTGATGTATACCTAATTTTGGGGCGTCCACGATTCCTGAGAGAGAACATTGCCACTGTTGCACGCTTCTCCTCGTTGGTGAGTCTACAAAGGTCTCCACTGGTCTCATTTCCATTGTTAATATTCTCAATTCGACATTCTCAAATCTTTGTCATAAAACAAGGGTTAATTAAGGAAATCAATATATCACATAATATCCCTATATCTTGACCAACTAACAAATAAGCTTAGGTAGGACACACTAGCGAAGGATTTACTCGTCTCTCCCTCCTAGTTTTATTCCCCGATCTCCGCCAGAGATCATATCCTAAGCTCGATACCAATCGTGGCGCCCCCAAAATAGGTATACATCACCCATTTTGAGTTGTCAATACATGGTACGAAACAACTACAACTTTATTATTACAACATATAAACCGTGAATTTAAATACATATAATGCCATCTGATAATATTCACACGCAAATAAATCCCCATCATAATTATTGATACATTATTTTAAAAAATGGTGAGGACTACTAAACAACTCTCTCTAGAACCTTCATTCCATACCCCGACTAAGACTTCATTACATTCTCGCCTCCTGAAGAAAAATGGAACAACAAGGAAAAAGGGTGAGCTCAACTATCCCAAAGAAGAATATTATGACTAAGATAATATACAACAAATTATCGTTAGTCTTCAACAGAAAAAATCTAATAGAATACAATAGACAACAAGTTTTAAATCAATATTCAACATCTAAAAATAATAATTCATTAGAAGAGTTAAGTAGAGAATGCAAACTACTATCTTCTATGTATGAATTTAAAAGTTCATCGCTCATCTTTTATCCCTCAGTAACATCAATCAATATACATCCGAATCAAATATTCATCTTTGCACTACGTGCCAAAGATATTCATCGATTACCGTCATGTTCATCTAAACACCTGCTCATCTTTGCACTACGGGCCAAAGATATTCATCAAAAATCATTCATCTTTGCACTACAGGCCAAAGATATTCAATAATATCATCATTTAAGACTGAGGATGATGAAAAATATTTTTAAAGCGAATCCAATGAAACAAAATGATAAGGATTAAGGATTAAGGATTAGTGCTTTGTTTTATCCATGTCCAAAAATACCTCAAAAATAATCATAGTGGTGTAAAATTCAAGAATGATCAAAACATGGATACAATCAAAGCTAGTATCCAGAATAGATATTTTGGAGGAAAAGGAAAATTTTCATTTTTCGATGAATAGTCTTAAGTATTCGTGAATAAGATCAGAGTATCGTGAATAATGTCGTATACGTGAATAGTAACCCCCGACACTAAAAAAGTTCCAAATTTGATTAAAAAGTTCAGATCAATACTTGAATCATGATATTAGAATAAATAATATCATTAAAAAAATAATATCCTTTACCTTGAAAGATCGGATTTACAAATTTAAACAATCAATATAAAGCATGACTTGAACTTGCAACCAGATATAGCAATACTCAAAGTATACTCAAAATAATCACAAGAATACTCGATAATATAGAGAGAAAACTTCGAGTTAAATGTGATTTTCAATTCTAACCTAAACACCCTATTTATAGGAAAATACTTAGAACACCAAAGTAGAAAATTTAATATAATAATAATATATATATACAAATTTGTCAACACACCTAGAACCATCTGAATTCAGCAACTTGCATGTGTTTAATGAGGCTAACCAAACACAAAAACAATTTTGTTAATTAAAACAATTAAAACTTCCAAAAATCAATTATTTTGAGACTTTGGAACTTAAATAATTCATAATAAATAGCTCTTTTATCGTAAAAAATTGAAACATGCAATTTCCATAGGAAATTCCATTATCTACAACTTCTGTAAGGAAGTTTTTCCAAATTCCAAATGAATTGACCGAAATCCACAAACCAAGCGATTTTACGTGCTATAATCAAATTTCAATCGATAAATGGGGTCCAACCGACATGTTTAACATGTTTTAAACATTTATTGCAACAAAATACTCTTCCTCCTCAGATACTCATATATCCCACATTCGTTGTAAAAATATCACCATTATTATATTATTAAAATATAATAATATATTTAAATAATTATTTTATCGTAAAAAGATAAAATTTCAATTTTCAACAATTGTCACATTAAAATTTTCTCCATCTATATCCACATAAAATCAATATTTTCTCATCATATGAATCAATAATTAATTATTCACAAATAATATTACGTAATCACAATATTGACACCGTGCGGTTCCCAAGAAAGAGGAGGCTTTCCAATAAGAATTTCTCCTTCTTTGGGCGCATGAATTAGGTGACCAAACCTCTCCTTAGATGTAACTTTCTAGACATTACCAATAATGTTATCTAATAATATTATTCAGATAATATGAATTATTGCTTCGATAATGAAAAAATACGTGTAATGACAATTATTGAAACAACAACAATATAAAATATCAACGCAAAGAATTATTAAATCAATAAAATACCGAATAAGAATTATCATAACCATTATTGAGTAAAGGCCTTCTTACGACGGACTCAATAATTTGTGCAATACCGTAAAGCTTCGTGTTTTAACCACCGAGTATTTTAACAGTATTAACGGTAACAACTACGTCGTTATTTTTAAACAACTTATATTTGTGGTTTTCTTCATCCAATCGTTTTCCGTTATGGGGCCCACAAAAAGCTGCTACCATCGCATTTAATATTCCCCAAACAATACGAATATTCCACGACCAAACGAATATTCCCCGACAATAATGAATATTTTATAACCACTTGCTTATTCAAATATTTATGTATTTTTACCCATAACTATCCACATTAATCAAATCAACCCTTACTATTTCAAAATAATAAATAGAGGAAAATAAATTTCATTTATTAATAATTTGGGGTCTTACAAAGGCTCTCTTGTTCATAATGCAGAGGAAACAATGGCAACCCACTTTTGGTCACCGCTTAAGCAATTCAAGGAGCTTGGGACCACCGGAGTTTTGGGAAAGCCGGAACCACTTAAGGCGAGACGTGGTTAAAGCGAGAACACCAAGATATTTGATGTCTTGGGTTGCTCCGAGGAGCAAAAGGTTCCCTTTGCCACCTTTATGTTGTGTGAAGAGGCAGATCACTGGTGGAAATCTGTAAAACGTACCCAACCTAACGCACTCAAGATGTCTTGGGAGAAGTTCCAAGAGCTATTCAATGACAAGTACTTTCCCGAAAGCATTCGTCACATGAAGGAGGTGGAATTTATCAAGTTAGAGCAAAACAACATGACCGTGTCGCAGTATGAAGCCAAGTTTGCCGAGTTGTCCCGAATTGCGTCCCACTTAGTTGATAATGAAGAGAGAATGACGCGGATGTTTTTAAGAGGTTTGAAGCCGGAGATACGTCAATATCTTATTTCTCATAAACTGTGTTTGTATTCAGATGTTGTCAATAGGGCTTAGTTTGTGGAGCGCGATAACGAGTCAACGCAACCAAAAGAGAGCAGCCGGAAAAATGATAATACCGGTGATACCAGTCATCAAAGAGGTGACAATAAGCATGGAGGGAATCAACATGCCAGAAATGGTAACCACTTCGGTGGTAATCATGGTCAAAATAATAAGAATGGACATTTCAAGAAGAGGAGATTCAACAATGATAGAAAGACGTCGTCCAAAGACCCGCTTGTTAAGGAAGGAGAATGACCACCTATCATATGCTTCAAATGCGGAGGGAGGGACACATCGGTCAAAACTGCGTGATGTCGTCCAAAGCGTGTTATAATTGTGGAAGAGGTCACTTAGCCCGATTTTATCGTTCACCAAGACAAGTTCAAACTAGGATGGAGGCACCAAAGGTCATCCCGGAAAAGTCAAAGCCGGGTGGTTTAAGAGAGAGCGTTTTTTTTAGTGACAAGGAACTCGAATAAAATTATCACGGTATGTTAGTCATAAACTCTTGTGAAGTCTATACCGTAAGTGTTGATCTGGGATTCTACTTACTCTTTTATTTTGCCTAGTTGTGTTCAATGTTTAAAGTTAACTCCGGAGAAGTTAGACTTTGATATATCTGTTTAAACTCAGATGGGAGAAACCTTCGTTACCTCCACTATTTATAAATCTTGTTCAAATCAACACTTTCGCGTTACCTGTCGATCTTATCTCTTTGAAAATTGTTGCCTTTGATGTGATTTTTGGAAACGATTGGTTAACTACTCATCATGCTTTTTATAAGGTTGTTAGCTTTCATACTCCTAACCAACCTGTTATGCGAATTCAAAGTAACCAAACCACTAAAGTCAATCATTGTTCTATCAAGCCATAAGTAAAGAGCCCCGGTCCTTTCGTTGTTGACTTTCTTGTGTGGAATGCACCGAAGCTAGACTTTCTGTAGACAACGTCGTGAATGATGATGGCAAGTTGATAGGTATCAATATGATGTGTTATCCAAGTCTTGGATGAGAGTCACAGTTTTAAATGGTATTTCTATTGTTAATAAATTTCTTTACGTATTCTTGAAGACTTCTTAGCCTACCCCTAGAGCGTGAAATCGAATTTTGTATTGACCCTAGTACAAAACCCATTTCTAAAACCCTC
Organism: Panax quinquefolius; assembly: GCA_020205615.1. Lineage (NCBI taxonomy): Eukaryota > Viridiplantae > Streptophyta > Magnoliopsida > Apiales > Araliaceae > Panax > Panax quinquefolius. The sequence continues at coordinate 123,354,616 of CM035170.1, forward strand.
AAATATTTTCTTCACCTAAAACGAACGTGTAATGTGCCAAAGATGTTGGCTCGAGCTGTTGAAGATTACGATCGTACCATTCAATATCATCGTGGGAAAATGAACGTGGTAGCTGACGCGTTGAGTAGAAGATCGTATGCGTTTACGAGTGTGATGTTGTTAACACAAAGACTCATTTCGTATAACTTACAAATGATGGAGATAGAGTTAAAGACTCTAGGGACCCACGTGAAGATAACGAATATACGATTAGAATAGACTTGAATCGATAAAGTTAAAATTCGCTGCCACATACTACATACTCGGAAATGATGAATGTGAAGAAGAAGGTTCAAGAGGGCGTTATTCTAGAAGCAAGAATCGATGAAGAGAGGAAATATCAACCCTCGATTTTATTGGCCCATTTGAAATCCTTGATCGAATAGGAACTATGGCTTATAGACTCGTTTTACCGCAAAGTATGTTGCGTGTTCATAACGTTTTTAGAAATGGGCTTTGTACTAGGTTCAAGGTCAATAAAGAATTCAACTTCACGTTCTGGGGGTAGACCGGGAAGTTCTTCAGGAAATACATCAGGAAATTCACTAACAATAGAAATAGTATTCAAATCTGACATGTTTTTGTTCAAGTCCGCGACATGGGCTAAGAAAGCTTGACATCCGTTTTTTAATAAACGAATAACTTTATGGCTTGATATGACAGTGACTAATTTTAGTGGTTTGGTTGTTTGAAATCGCATAATAGGTTGGTTAGGAATATGAAAACTAACAACCTTACGAAAATAATCAATTTTAGCATGATGCGTGGTTAACCAATCAATCCCCAAAATCACATCAAATGCAAGAATTTTCAACGAAATAAGGTCGGCAGGTAATGTGATGGTACCGACTTGAATCATGCAAGATTTAAAATAGTAGATGTAACGAAAGTTTCTCCTAACGGAGTCTCAACAGATAAGTCAAAGTCTAATTTCTCCGGAGTCAAGTTTAAACATTGAGCACAAGCAGGAGAGATAAAAGAATGGGTAGAACCGGTATCTAATAAGGTATAAACTTCGCAAGAGTTTATGATTAGCTTACCCGTGATCACCTCGTTTGGGTTCCTCGCGTTTTGGGCAGTCACGACAAACGCCCTTCCAGGAACCACCGACTTTAACTTGTCCGGGACAGCCTTTGGAGTCACCATCCCTGTTGAACTTGGTTTCGCAACTAGACAATCTCTAGCTATATGACCTTCCTTTCCACAGTTATAACACACCTTGGATTGTTGTGGGCAGTTTGGGCTGATGTGTCCCTCTTTCCCGCATTTGTAACATACGACCGGTGGTCGTTCTCCTCCCCTAGAAACAGTTGATGTTGGTGCTGACGTCTTTACGCTATCATTGTTGTACCTTCTCCTTTTGAAATCTCCTCCCGACTCGCTCCTTCTATTATCACGGCCACGATTACCACCAGAGTGGTTACCGCTTTTGTCCGAATGCTTCTTTCCTCTCCCTGGTTGTCATTGCTCCGATGATCAAGCCACCCAGATGACCTCAGTTGTGTTCCCTCGGTTGAACATACTCATTATCTCGCTTAAATAAATGAGCCATGTTTACAACATCCTCAATATAAAGAAAATTTATGAGAGATAAGATATTGTCGAATCTCTGCTTTAGACCTCTCGTAAATATCCTCGCTATTCGCTCCTCATTTTCGACCAAATGAGGTGCAAACCGATAACTTTGCAAGCTTCGCTTTAGATCTTTGGGACACCGTCATGTTGTTTTGTTCTAGTCCGATAAACTCCACCTCCTTCATATAGACGAATACTTTCGGAAAGTACTTGTCATTGAATAGTTTCGATCGCTTCCCAAGATCTTTGAGTGCACCGGGTGGTGGTACGCTTCACGATCTCCACCAAGAGTCTACTCACCGCGGAACATAAAGGTGGTGAATGGAACCTTCTGCTCCTCCGTGCATCCCAAGACATCAAATATCTTGGTAATTTGTTTGACCCGCGTTTCTGCCATAATCGGATCCGGCTTTCCCTTAAATTCTGGTGGTCCCAACTCTTTAAACTACTTGGCTGTGACAAGTCGCGCATTACTAGTATTTCCACCCGTATTTTGTGCACGAGTCTCCCTCATCTGGTTTTGTATGAACTGCAAAAAGCTTCTAAACATCCCATCATTCATCATTTGTTTGGTAACGTTGTTTACAGGAGGATTATTGTCTTCCTGTTGCACATTCCCCTGGGTAGTGATCAAAGGTGTCTCCACGGTCTGATTCACTCCATTATTAACGCTTCTCAATTTGCCATTCTTAAATACTACCATAAAACAAGGGTTAATAATCATGCAACATATTATCCCTATACTCGAACCGACAAAATAAATACCAAATAAACTTAGTCAAATTCATACTAACAAGAATTCCCCTCTCTCCCCTAGTTTTTGTCTCACATCTCGGTCCGGGGATCATATCCTAAGCTTTGATACCAACCGTGACGCTTCCCCAATAGGTATACATCACTCATTCTCGAGTCGCCAAATACATGGTACAGTAAACAAATACAACTTCATTAAACGTGAGTTTAAATACAAAATAGAGTATAAAACTCAAAAGGAGTCCTCATTACAATTATTGATACACTATTTTAAAAATAGTAAGGATCATTAAAATAACTTTCTAGAACCATCACTCCGTACCCTCGACTAGTTCCTCGTTATGTTCTCACCTCCCGAGAAAAAATGGAACAAAAGGGTGAGCTCAACTAGCCCAAGAAAGAATATTATGACTAAGATAATATACAACAAATTATCATTAGTCTTCAACAGGAATAATCGATAAAATATAATAGACAACAAGTTTTAGATCAACAACCGCAATGAAAATGAAAGAATCCATTAAGAAGTCAAGTAGAAAAGAATTCTACTATCTTCTAAGATTCAAAAGTCCATCATCAATATTTTATCCTCAGAACATCAATCAATATACATCTTGAATCAAATATTCATCTTTGCACTACAGGCCAAAGATATTCATTTGTATCACCAGTTAGTCATGTTCATCTCAACACCTGTTCATCTTTGCACTACGGGCCAAAGATATTCATTAGGTAATCATTCATCTTTGCACTACAGGCCAAAGATATTCATTTGTATCATCATTTATGACTGAGGATGATGAAAAATATTTTAAAGAAAACGAATCCAGTGAGATAACAAATCAAATATTAAGGATTCGTATTACAGTTTATCCAAGTTCAATAATATTCCGAAATAACCAATTTTGAAGCAGAATTTCAAAAATAATGATCAAAACATGGATACAATCAAAGATAGTAACCATAATAGACAACTTGGACAAAAAAAAGAAAATTTCATTTTAGGTGAATAGTCAGATTCGTGAATAGTCTCAGTATACATGAATAAGTAACCCCCGACACAAAAAAGTTCCAAATTTGATAAAAAGTTCATACCAATATTTCAAAGATAATGATATTGAAGAAAATATCATTGAAGAAGAAGATAATATCCTTTACCTCAAAATATCAAGATTTCCGACGATCGAATATCGGTATAAAATCAAGGAAACTTGCAGACCGATTAATGTAAACTCACAAAGTATCTAAATACTCACAAAATACACTCAATAATCTAGAGAGAGAAAGAGAGAAAACTTGTTTCTGGTGTGATTTTCAATTCTAACTTAGCCCTCTATTTATAGGAAAATGTTAAGACGAAGCGGCATTTAACTCCAAACCCGATTGCTTTACTCGCTATTATTCCCACCCACCACATTTGAATAAAAATCTCAGCACATTTCTTCACCAACCAAGAGTGGGGCCCACCAATTCTAGAATTTTCCACCAAAATGATTTATAACCTAATTTCTGGAATCACCACCTCTTAAAATTCATAACAAATCATACACTCATTTTAACGGTTCAAAATTTGTGGACATATACTCAACTTATATATGTATAACATATCCAAAAAATTACAACGATCCAACTACGATTAAAAATTATAACTCCCATGATATATCTCAAAAACACCGGTTTGATTTTTAATACCTCCAATCCGACAAAATACTAATAAAACACCTCAACATTAATTCCTTCATTTATAACCACATAAATAAATCCATCATTTATATCCACATAAAATAAATATTTCCTTATCATATGAATCAATGATTAATTATTCACAAATAATATTACGTAATCACATTTATGATGATCAGTTGTTCCCAGAAAGAGGGGCTTTCCAATAAGAATTTCTCCTCTTCAAGCGCAATTAGGTGACCAAACCTCTCCTCGATGTAACTTTCTAGACATTGCCAATAATGTTATCTAATAATATTATTCCAAATAATCTGAATTATTGATCCGATAAAGGAGATACTTGTGCGATGATTTATAATTGAAACAACAATAATATAAAATATCAATGCAACAATTATTGAATCAATAAAATAAAATATTAAACGAAGAATTCATCGTGACAATTATTGAATAGTGTCTTCTTACTTAAGGATCAATAATTCAACAATATTGTGTAATACCAGATATCTTCGCGGCAACAACGCAGCGTATTACTTTACTTTAACCACCGGTATTCCAACAAAGTTAACTGTGAATAACTACTGTAGTTATTCAATTTTGTCGCTTTTCTTCATTCGACCGTTATTCGTTATGGGGCCCATGATTGGATGCTTGTGTCAGCACGAATATTCCCCGATAGAAAAGAATATTCCATCGACAAAATGAATATTTTATAACCACTTTGCTTATTTTATAAAATTTTCACATTTCACCCATAACCAAAGTTATTATATCAAATTAATACCTTATTATTCATAATAATAAATAAAGGAAATTTGATTTTATTCATTAAAAAGTTGGGGTCTTACAGTTATACTCAATTATTGCTACAGTAATTGTTGCATCATATCTCTCATATTATTGATTCAATTATTATTACAGATCATCTGCGTAATATGATATATTGTTCAATCGTATTCGGGACACTTTTCGGTTTCCGAGTACTATTCATGAGTTACTATTCATGAGTTACTATTCACGAAGTTACTATTCATGAGTTACTATTCACGAAGTTACTATTTATGAGTTACTATTCACTCTAGTATAGTATTGCATTCGAGTATTTGGGTACAATATTATTCCATGAGGAGATGTCTTAATTTTTCGAATACCGTTGGTTGAAGATATAATAAGTAAGTCAATATGAACCATTGGTGGAGTTATAATAGTAAATCAATATGGATCATTTGGTTTAAAGTTTTAATAGTAAATCGGTATGGACCGTTGTTTTAAGTTTTAATAGTAAACTAATATGGATGATCCAGCTTAATAGTAAATCAATCTAAACCGCTCATGAATTAGTTACTTATTCATTCCATTTTTCTATAATAGAAGCTCATTCCTTCATTATTTCTTACGAATTCACTAAAACTCTAGAGAGAAATTATTATAGAGAACCTATAGAAAAGTATTCTCTTTCTTCCCCTCGCTCTTATATTCGGTTTATTTTACTGATAAGGGATGTTATTTGTTGTACTCATGAAGAGAACTTACATTATTCCATTATTTATTATTACATTGGAATAACTTTGTATATGTGGCTACCCTATACATGGTGACATTCTTCTAATATTTCGATTCTTTATTATTTTGTCAAAATATCCATGCGTGCGTTTATCTTTCCATTATTTATTATTACAGTGAATATCCATGCATGCATTTATGCTTAGGACTGGTTCCATTATTTATTATTATCGAATATCACATTCATGCGTTCTGTGGGACTGGTTCCATTATTTATTATTACAGTTTTAATATCCTATCTCATGCGTTCTGGGGACTGGTTCCATCCTTTATTATTACATTGGAATAACACATACGTAATGGTCAATCGCGTGCATGGTGATTTCTTTTGTTATTCCATTCTTTATTATACTCGGTTGGTTAAAACTTTGACTTATACCCATGAAATTAGTGGAATATCTTTAATATTTGCGCTTCATCCAGTATCTTTTCAAGGAAATATTCTTCTGAGCATTCTTGAATTTTACTCTACAAAGCAGTATCATGTTGAAAATTTGGACGTTATCAGTTCCTAGATAAATTAATTCTTGAACTTATTTTATTGAATTCTTATATCATTGTCATCATCCTCATGTTTATATTTTGTTGAAAGTCATCTCATACCTTTGTAGTGCGTAGATGGACTTGGTATGATTATGACCGAGGATTATTCTATAATCATGACCGTAATATTACAAATGATGTGGAAAAATTTCATCAATTGACAGTAGTGCATTGATGGGCGCTTTTTGGTATGATTATGGCTATGGATTCTCTTTTTGTCAGTAGTCAAAAGATGAATTGTTTCATGGCATGATCGGACTGATTGATGAAAACATGATTATCTTAAGTCAGTAGTATAGATAATTCATGGTCGTGATACTTAAAGAATATCCTCGCCAGTAGTAGTGCGGGGGTGATTCGATGATGTGGATTATTTATTAAAATTTGAGTCCCAATGATAAAAGTGATGAAAAACCTTTTAAATCATAGAAGATAGTAGATTTTATTCCTACTTGACTCTTCTAATGGATTGCTTTGTTCATACCGCAGCTTAAACTTGATAATTATTATATTTTATTAGTTTAACTGTGACGCCCCAAAATTAGGTATACATCACCCATCTTGGGTCGCCACTTACATGGTACGATGTAATTTAAATACAACTTACTAACATAAGCGTATGTGGTACAATACGACATATAAATCGTGAGTTTAAATACAAATATCATCTACTAGATATTATACAAACTCAAAAAGGAGTCCTCATTACAATTATTATCACACTATTTCACGTAATAGTGAGGACTACTAATGCTATCTTCGGACCATCACTGTTTCCGACTTCGTCCCAATATATTCTCATTTCACGAAGAGAATAAAGTGAAAGAAAGGGTGAGCTCAACTAGCCCAAGAAGAAATATTATGACTAAGATAATGCGTAATAAATTATCAATAGTCTTCAACAATGTTAAACCGATAAAATACAATAGACAACCGGTTTAAGCTGCAGCTTATATCTGAATCCATTAAAAGAGTCAAGTAGAAAATAAAGTCTACTATCTTTTAGGTTTTAAAAGGTTTTTCATCATCATTATAAATTTGAGACTCACTTTAATAAATATTCCACATCATCGAATCACCCCTCGCACTACTTCTGACCAAGGATATTCTTTAGTATCACGACCATAATTATTCATGACTACGGGCCAAAAATATTTGTGTATTCATTAATGGTCATGATCATGCCAACAATCGTCCATCAATGCACTACTGACAATCGAGGATTTTTACCACATCATTTGTAACATTACTACCATGATTACACCGAATAGTCTCTCGGTCATAATCATACCAAGTCCATCTATGCACTACTGAGCCACAGATGACTTTAAAAAAAATATAAACATGAGGATGATGACAATGATATAAGAATTCAATAAAACAAGTTCAAGAATTATTTTATCCAGAATTATTAACGTCCAAATTATCAATATGATACTATTTTATAGAGTAAAATTCAAGAATGATCGGAAGAATATTTTCATGAAAAGATCTTGGATGAAACGCAAAATATCGAGGATATTCCACTAATTTCATGGAGTATAGAAGTCAAAGTTTTAACCAACCGGGTATAATAAAGAATGGAATAACAAAAGAAATCACCATGCATGCGATAGACCGCATTGCATACATGTTATTCCAATGTAATAATAAATAACGGAACTGGTCGTGAAATTCACAATCGACGTGGATGTTCCAACGTAATAATAAAGATGGAACCAGATCCTGTAAAAACACATGATAGGATATTCCAATGTAATAATAAAGATTTTAACCAGTCCTGTAAAACACACGCATGGATGTTCCAATGTATAATAATAAAGATTTTAACCAGTCCTGTAAAAACACACGCATGTGATGTTCCAACAGAATAATAAAGATTTTAACCAAGTCCTGTAAAACACACGCATGTGATGTTCCAATGTAATCATAGAAGAATGTCACCAAGTATAGGTAAACTAGCGTACAAAGTTATTCCAATGTAATAATAAGCAATGGAATAACAACAGTTCTCTTCATGAATAAGAAAGAATAACACCCCTTACATTTGGTAGAAGATTGAATACTGCAGGCGGTAAGTAGTAACAAAATACTCTTCTTCTTTCTCTATTCTCTATATTTTCTCTCTATAGCTTGAATGAATTAAATGAAAATAATGAAGCCCTGAGCCTCTATTTATAGAAGATTTCTAGCTTAAAGACCGCCAGAGTGTGAAAAGGCAAGTGGCTCGATTTAATCGGCTTGACGCTTTGTAATATGAAACGACAAGTGGTTCGACGCTCAGTAATGTGAAACGACAAGTGGTTCGACGTCTGGTAAAGGTAATTACTATTAACGAAGGTAAATACTATCGACGAAGGTAAATACTATTCACAAGGTAATTACTATCGACGAAGGTAATTACTATCGACGAAAGGTAAATACTATTCACAAGGGTAATTACTATCGACGAAGGTAATTACTATTGACGAAGAGACTCTTAGATGATGACATATGAGCCCCCATAAAATAATCAAACTTACCACAAATCATTTTTTTTTCATCAACACATATTTAATCTTTCAACAATTATTAATCATTTATAACTTGTCGCCTCAATTATTGATTTAATACTATAACATATTATACGATATGATCTTGTGACAATAATTGAATCAATAATATAAGAGATATGATCAAAGAATTCTCAGAAGTAATAATCGAGCATAAATGAGTGACTTCTCACGTAAGATCAATAATCAATACCGTGTGCTACTACGCAACTTCACAGACATCGCATTTCTTTTACCACCACGGGTAGTTCAATGGTTTTAACGGTAACACCTCCGCCGTTATTTTTATAAAATATTTTTGTCGCTTTCTCAATCCGATGATAATTCTGCTAGGGTCCACCAATGATTGAGCCATTGTCTGAATAATATTCCCTAACAAAAGAATATTCCCAGACCAAATGAATATTTTATAACAACTTGCATACTTTGCAAAATTTATAAATATTACCTACAACTATAACATTATATCAAATTTATTCCATAATATTCAAAAATAATATTTATAGAAAAATTCATCTTTATTTATAAAAGATGGGGTCTTACAACCTCCCTTCTTATGAAATTTCGCCCTCGAAATTAGGGTACGATACTGGTATGTCAAGAGGTAAGGATACCTTGATTTCATTTCGATTCTAACTCCCAAGTCATTTCCTCAACATCGTGGTTCCTCCACAAAAACTTCGACTTGAGGTATAACCTTGGAGCGTAGAATATGTTCCTTCTTATCCAAAATTTGAACAGAACCTCTTCATACGCCAAATCTTCCGCTTATTTTGTCCTGTTCTAACTCAATAATATGGTTCGGTCTTTCACATATTTACGTAACATAGATATGTGAAAACGTTATGAACACGAGACATATTTGGCAAGCAGAAAGCGAGTCTATAGGCCACGCCTCCTACTCGATCGAGGATTAAAATGGACCGATGAATCGAGGATTAAGTTTTCCTCTCTTTCCAAATCTTGTAACTCCTTTCCATGGAGCAACTCTTAACAACACACGATCTCCTATATCGAATTCCACGCCCTTTCGATGAAGATCGGCGATAACTTTTTTGTCGATTTTGTGAGGTTTTTATACGCTTGTCGGATCGTTTGAATCTTTTCCGTAGTCATACGTAATAACTCCGGTCCCAACAACGTTGTTTTCACCCACCTCATCCCAAAGATACTTTGAGAACGACACTTTCTTCCATACAACGCTCAATGGAGCCATGCCAATACTTGCTTGATAACTGTTGTTGTAGGAAAACTCCACCAATGGTAAGAACTTGTCCCAACTCCCTTGAAATCAAGGACACGTAGTCTTAATAGATCTTCAAGAGTTTGAATAGTCCTCTCCAACCGTCCGTCCGTCTCGGGGATGATATGCCGAAGCTAAATCGTAAGTCTGCGCCTATAGCTTTTTGCAAACTAACCCAAAATCGTGAAGTGAATCTTGGGTCTCGATCGAAAACTATGGATACCTTAAGCATACCATGCGCCTTCTGAATCTCGCTTATATACATACGAGCAAGACGTTCAAGTGTATAAGTTTCTCGTGTCGGTAAAAATGAGCGGACTTGGTCAATCTATCAACAATGACCCAAATCGCATCAATGCCTTGAAAACTTTAGGAAGACCGTGAACGAAATCCATGGTAATGTGCTCCCACTTCCATTCGGAATTTCAAGTGGTTGCAATGGACCTTTTGGTACTTGATGCTCCGCTTAACTCGTTGACAAGTTAGACACCTTGAGATAAACAAATATATCTCTCTCTTCATATTGCTTCCACCAAAATGTATGATTTAATATCATGATACATTTTGTACTCCTGTGATGGATTGCAAATGGTGTGTTATGCGCCCCATCATGATATTATACTTTAAATCGTGGTCGTTAGAACACAAAGTCCGGAGTTGACTCAAGTATTCCTTCTTCATCGATTCTTGCTTCCCAGATATAGCACCTTCTTGCACTTTTTCCTCATACGCATCACCTCCGTGTCCGTAGCTTGGCGCCTTTAACTTTATCGATTAAAGTCGGTTCTACTCAGATACTCGCTATCATCACATGCGTCCTCGAGTTTTTAACTCTATCTTCATCCTTTGCAAGTCACACAAAATGGGCCTTTGCGTTGACAACATCGCACTTCGTATTTGCGTATGATTTTCTACTCAATGCGCCGCCACCACATTCGCTTTTCCGGGATGGTATTGGATGGTATGATCATAATCTTTCAATGTTTCTAGCCAACGCCGTTGTCGCATGTTGAGTTCCTTTTAGTGAAGAAATATTTGAGGCTTTTATGATCCGTAAAAGATCTCCACTTTCTCCCCATACAAGTAATGCCTCCAAATTTTAAGTCAAGAAGACAACAAATGCTAACTCTAGATCATGAGTAGGATAATTCCTCTCATATTCTTTGAGTTGTCATGAGGCATAGGCTATTACTTTTCCATGTTGCATGAGAACACATCCCAACCCTTTTGCTCAAGCATCATCAGAGATGACAAATCCTCCGAGTCGATGGTATTGTCGTAACAAAATTTGAAATAAGTCTCCTCTTGAGTTCTTGAAAACTCTTCTCACATTCTTCGCTCCAACCGAACTTTGTATCTTTCCGAAGTCACCGAAGTCGATGGAATAGCGATTCGAGAAAATCCTTCCACGAATCTCCGATAATAACCAAATTAAACCGAGAAAGCTACGATTTCGGCCATCGATTTAGGTTGTTCCTACTTTGAATAGCTTCAATCTTTCTTTGGGTCACAGATATTCCATGACTTGATACCACGTGCCCAAGGAATGCTACTTCTTCTTCCGAACTCGCATTTCTTCAACTTGGCATAAAGCTTATATTCACGAAGCTTTTGGAGTGTCGACCTCAAGTGTTGCTTCACGATCTTCACGGCTTTTGGAATAAATAAGGATGTCATCAATAAAGACGATCACAAAGTGATCTAAATATTCCTTGAATACTCGGTTCATCATATCCATGAAGGCGGCGGAGCATTAGTCAATCCAAAGGACATGACTAGAATTCATAATGCCCGCATCGAGTTCTCGCCGTCTCTTTGGAATGTCGCAGATTCTAATCTTCAATTGGTGATATCCTAACGAAGATCAATCTTTGAAAAGAATTTGGCTCCTTGCAATCGGGTCAAACAGTCATCAATACGTGGCAATGGATACCTATTTTTGATGGTGACGTGATTCAACTCCCGATAATCAATACAAAGTCGCATACTCCCATCTTTCTTCTTCACGAATAGTAATGGAGCACCCCAAGGAGAAGTACTTAGGACGAATAAAGCCAATGCCTAACAATTCCTGCGCTTGGGTCTTTAACTTCGAGTTCAATAGAGCCATTCGATATGGGGCTTTGGAAATAGGTTTTGTCTCAAGGTTCAAGGTCGATACAAAATTCAATTTCACGCCTCGGGGTAGGCCAGAAGTTCTTGAGGAATACGTCGGAAATTTATTAACAATAGGAATATCGTTTAAAACCGACGTATTTTTTTTATTTAAATCGTGATATGAGCTAAGAAAGCTTGACATCCGCTTTTCAATAAACGAATAGCTTTATGGCTTGAGATTACCGTGATTGATTTTAATGGTTTGGTCGTTTGAATTCGCATAATAGGTTGATTAGGAATATGAAAGCTAACAACCTTACGAAAACAATCAATTTTTGCATGATAAGTAGTTAACCAATCAATCCACTGAATCACGTCAAATGCAAGTATTTTTAATGAAATAAGATCGACGAGTAATGTGAGGGTACCGATTTGAACCAAACAAGACTTATAAACAATGGATGTAATGAAGGTTTCTCCCAACTGAGTTTCCACAGATAAGTCAAAGTCTAATTTCTCCTGAGTCAAATTTAATCGATGAGCGCAAGTAGGAGAAATAAAAGAATGGGTAGAACCCCATCAAATAAAGTATAGACTTCATTAGAGTTTATGATAAGCTTACCCGTGATAACCTCATTCGGATTCCTTGCTCTTTGGGAGGTCACAACAAACGCTTCTCCTCAGACTACCGGTTTTGAATTTTCCGGGATGGCCTTTGGTGCCTCCATCCTAGCTTGATTTGTCTTGATGAAACGACAAAATCGAGCTAAGTGACCTTCTTCCACAATTATAACATGCTTTGACTGGCATGACGCAGCTTTGAATCGATGTGTCCTCTCCTCCGCATTTGAAGCATATGATAGTGGTCTTTCTTCTTCCTTAACAATGGGTGCCATGCCGACGCGTTTTCCACCATTGTTGAATCTCCGCTTTCTTGAAATGTCCATTCTTATTGTTTTGGCCCCGACCACCGGGTGGTTACCATATCTCGGCCCGTTGATTCCCTCCACGCTTGTTGTCACCGCTTCGATGACTACTCTCATTTGTATTATAATTTTCTTACTTACCGCTTCTTTTAGTTGTGTTGACTCATTATCGCTTCCACTAATCGAGCCCTATTTACAACATCCTGAATACAAACACGCTTTATGAGAAATAAGATGTTGACGTATCTCCCGACTTCAAACTCTTAAAAACATTCGCGGCCATTCTCTCTTCATTTATCCACCAGTGGGGACGAAAACGTGATAACTCCGCAAATTTTGCCTCGTATTGCGACACGGTCCATATTGTTTTGTTCCAACTTGATAAATTCCACCTCCTTCATGTGGCGAATACTTTCGTGAAAGTATTTGTCGTTGAATGCCTCCCGAACTTCTCCCAAGATATCTTCAAGACATGAGATTGAGTACGCTTTCTGGATTTCCACCAATGAATCCGCCTCCGCAAGAACATAAAGCGTGCAAGGAACCTTTGCTCCTCGAGCATCCCAAGACATCAAATATCTTGTAATCTGCTTTATCCATGCTTCCGCCAAGTGGTTTTGCTTCCCTTAAACTCCGGTGGTCCCAGCTCCTTGAATTGTTTAGCGGTGACCGCCTCGAGTTTTCCGTGTTTCCACCTACGTTTTGGACAGAGTCGCTCTACGCCGTTGTTGCATAAATTGCATAAAGCCTCCGAACATTTGATCATTCATCATTTGGTCGTTGTTGTTGTTGTTTGCATGAGGATTGTCGCCTTCCCCGATGACATTATCCTCGATTATTGATATGTGGTGAATCAACAATCGCTCACTTGTTCCATTGCTATTCTCAACATTCTCGATGTCATTTTTCGAGATCGCCACAAAACAAAAGGTTAATTGACATATAACAAATTATCCCTATCTTCCCGACCAACCAATAAAATAAGACATAAACTTAGGTAGGTCATACTAAATAAGGTATTCTGCTCTCCCCTCCTAGTACTATTCTCACATCTTAGCCAGGATCATATCCTAAGCTCGATATTAACCGTGACGCCCCAAAATTAGGTATACATCACCCATCTTGGGTCGCCACTTACATGGTATGTAATTTAAATACAACTTACTTAACATAACTGCTGTGGTATGCAATACTTACATAAATCGTGAGTTTAAATACAAATATCATCTACTAGATATTATACAAACTCAAAAGGAGTCCTCATTACAATTATTATCACACTATTTCACGTAATATAGTGAGGACTACTAATGCTATCTTCAGACCATCACTCGCTTCCCAGACTCGTCCCCAAATATATATTCTCATTTCAAGAAGAATAAACGGTGAAAGAAAGGGTGAGCTCAACTAGCCCAAAGAAGAAATATTATGACTAAGATAATGCGTAATAAATTATCAATAGTCTTCAACAATGTTAAACCGATAAAATACAATGATAACCGCTTTAATCTGCAATGAATATCGCAATCCATTAAAAGAGTCAAGTAGAAAATAAAGTCTACTATCTTTAGGTTTTAAAAGGTTTTTCATCATCATTATAGCCGAGACTCACTTTTAATAAATATTCCACATCATCGAATCACCCCCGCACTACTTGGCCAAGGATATTCTTTAGTATCACGACCACAATTATTCATGCACTACGGGCCAAGAATATTTGTGTATTCATTAATGGTCATGATCATGCCAACAATCGTCCCATCAATGCACTACTACCAATCGAGGATTTTTACCACATCATTTGTAACATTACTACCAAGTGATTACACCGAATAGTCTCTGGTCATAATCATACCAAGTCCATCTATGCACTACAGGCCACAGATGACTTTAAAAAAATATAAACATGAGGATGATGACAATGATATAAGAATTCAATAAAACAAGTTCAAGAATTATTTTATCCAGGAATTATTAACGTCCAAATTATCAATATGATACTATTTTGTAGAGTAAAATTCAAGAATGATCAGAAGAATATTTTCATGAAAAGATACTGGATGAAACGCAAATATCAAGGATATTCCACTAATTTCATGGAGTATAGAAGTCAAAGTTTTAACCAACTGGGTATAATAAAGAATGGAATAACAAAAGAAATCACCATGCCTGCGATAGATCGCACAGACGTGTTATTCCAATGTAATAATAAATAACGGAACCAGTGTCGTGAAATTCACAATCGCATGTGATGTTCCAACAGAATAAATAAAGATGGAACCAGATCCGGTGTAAAACACACGATAGGATATTCCAATGTAATAATAAAGATTTTAACCAGTCCCGTGTAAAACACACTGCATAAGATGTTCCAATGAATAATAAAGATTTTACCCAATCCGGTGTAAAAACACACGCATGTGATGTTCCAACAGAATAATAAAGACGGAACCAAGTCCTGTAAAACACACGACGCATGTGATGTTCCAATGTAATCATAGAAGAATGTCACCAAGTATAGGGTAAATCACATGACAAAAGTTATTCCAATGTAATAATAAGCAATGGAATAACAATGCCTTCTTCTTCGTAATAAGAAAGAATAACACCCCTTACATTTGGTAGAAGATTGAATATCGCAGCGAGTAGTAAACAAAATACTCTTCTTCTTTCTCTCTTATTCTCTCTATATTTTCTCTCTCTATAGCTTGAATGAATTCGTGAAAATAATGAAGCCCTAGGCCTCTATTTATAGAAGATTTCTAGCTTAAGACCGCCGTGAAAGGCAAAAGTGGCTCGACGACTGGTTTGACGCTCAGAATGTGAAACGACAAGTGGTTCGACGCTGTAATGTGAAACGACAAGTGGTTCGACGTCTGGTAAAGGTAATTACTATTAACGGTTAAATACTATCGACGAAGGTAAATACTATTCACAAGGATAATTACTATATATTTAAGGTAATTACTATCGATGAAGGTAAATACTATTCACAAGGGTAATTACTATCGACGAAGGGAATTACTATCGACGAAGAGACTCTTAGATGATGATATACGAGCCCCCATAAAATAATCAAACTTACCACAAATCATTTTTTTTTCATCAACACATATTTAATCTTTCAACCATTATTAATCATTTATAACTTGTCGTCTCAATTATTGATTTAATACTATAACATATTATACGATGATGATCATTGTGACAATAATTGAATCAATAATATAAGAGATATGATGCAAAGAATTATCGTGAGCAATAATTGAGCATAAATGAAAGTGACTTCTCACGTAAGCATCAATAATCAATACCGCAGTGTCTTCTACGCAACTACGCCAGACATCGTATTTTTTACTTTTACCCAACGGGTAGTTCAACAGCTTTTAACGGTAACACCTCCGCCGTTATTTTATAAAATATTTTTGTCGCTTTCTCAATCCGACAATAATTACATTATGGGGTCCACCAATGATTGAGCCATTGTATTTAATATTCCCTAACAAAAAAGAATATTCCCCACCAAACGAATATTTTATAACAACTTGCATACTTTGCAAATTTATAAATATTACCTACAACTATAACATTATATCAAATTTATTCCATAATATTCAAAATAATATTTATAGAAAATTCATCTTTATTTATAAAAGATGGGGTCTTACATTAACACCGTTGAAGCAAACGATAAATTATTTTGCATTATCTTAGTCATAATATTTTTACCGGACTAGTTGAGCTCACCTTTCTTTCACCGCTTCTCTTCGGAAATGAGAACGTAATTTAACTAGTCGGGAACAGTAGTGATGGTCTAGATGGTGCATTAGTAGTCCTCACTATTCTATGAAATAGTGTGATAATAATTGTAATGAGGACTCCTTTTGAGTTTGTATAATCTCTAAGTAGACAATATTTGTATTCAAACTCACAGATTATGTTTTGTCGTATTGTACCTTTACAAATTAGATTATTAAATTATATTTAATTTCGTATGTATGATCTGGCGACTCAAGATGGGTGATGTATACCTAATTTTGGGGGTGCCACATCTTGCCTTGTATTTCTTGATTAATTATTTGGCCAATAATTACCTTGTTACTCTATAAGGAATTGAAAGAGGAATTCTATGGTTAAAACTGAGCATGATAACGTGTGACTTAGTTATTTGCACAGTGAATAATTAGGTTAGTGAATTGAATGAAAATATATGTTCACCGCATGTAACACATAAGGAATTGGGATTGAAGGAGTTTAGTTCACTTGTTATGCATAGGAATATAGCAAGATTAATTTGAATTAAATAAAAATTAATTGATCACTTGGAAAAGGGCTTTTGGCATGTGAGAATTCCTGTTAACAATTGAGTATGCATAACAATTGGGATAATTGGATAATTAATTTATAAGTTCATAATTGGGGATATTGAGGTCTTAATCCTTATTTATCTGAATTCATTCATTAAAATCTTAGTTTTATTTATTTGCTCTATCTTAGAAATAATATTTCTTAATTATTTAGTTAATTTTATTAATTCAGCAAATCACAATTATTAGTTGTTTAAATAAAATTGGATTGATATAGTGTTAGTAATTGGAATTTATTAATTAGAATTTTTTGTGAGATCGACACTCTATCTTATCATTTTATTACTTGTTGACTGTGTATACTTGCACAAATCTATTGATTGCGAAATCGATTAACAATATTCCCTCCTCGTAGAAAAAGAATCTCATTCCTGAATTTATTAAATATTTAATTTAATAATATAATATGATAATGAAATTATATTAATTTGAGTATATTATGTCATATTTATTATTAAAAAATATTTTATAAAACAACAGGAGTAACATTAATTTAGTGACAAAATATGTACCTTAGGAAATGATATTTCAAACATTAATAATAACTTGCGCTTTATTTAAACTACTAGGAAAAAAGTTTATTCGTGCAATATGCAAGTCCTATTTATTATGGACTTGTTCAAAAAAATGATTATAGCCTTATATTTTCCACGCGTCAAACTTTCAGATCAGTTATTAAATCACTCCTCATCTAAAGGTGCACCATTATTTTTATGAGTTTATTTGAATTTTATTTATTTATATTTTTATTTATTATTAGTCAAAATATAAATAAAATATATATATTTATGTCTAATTTTAATGTCCAATTTTTATGTTTAAATTCAATTTTTGTTAAGGGGTATTTTAAGATATGGGGCCCATTATTGTCTTCCACTGCGGACCACCCACGTGTTCCCAAAAATATCTCATCAACCACTCCCGATTGGCCACGAAGAGAAAGGAGGCCTTTCACGTAAAATAAAATAAAAACTATAAATAAAAATCAGTCTCTGCCAAAGTATTGGCCACGTCCTCACGGTTTGTCTCCATCACTAATTCAATCCTACCTGGATCCTCCTACACCGTCGATATAAGACCCGATTTGTTAGGAGATCAAAGCTTGTGGACACCATTTTATTTACGATTCTGTCTACTTTAATTTGATCAACAATATTTCTCACTTCCGTTCATTGAGATTCTCTATCTCTACATTTTTTACCGCCGGAATCCCGAATCTTTTTGTCGGAAACTCAGTGGCAGCTCTGAAACTCCGGTCGGATTCTATTGAGGTACTATATCGATCTATCTGCTATTTATTTTCTTTTAATTCTCTGTACAAAATTCTTTACAGTAGTATTTTAGTTGTTTATGGTAAAGAAACTTGGATTGTGCTCGACACACTAGCAGTATAAAGTAATGTCAAATTTTAGTTGTGGTTATTTGATCATGCCATTATACACATAACAAGTGGCAATTCTAAATCTATGTGATTAAAGGAATGAACTGATCACATTTGGGGATTAAAAATGTTGATCACAATTGCCCCAGTTGGTTTGATTTTGGTTCACTCGAGAGTTGTTCCAAGATTTGGCTATTACTTATAGTTGTGGCACAGCCAGTATTTGGTGTCTGATTTTTTATGGGAGCCTTATTTTGTTCTCAATTGCTAGATGGTGCTACTTTTACTTAAACCCTTTAGTGTAAGCTTAACTTGTTTGAGATTTCTGCTCTATAAATCTGATGAATTGGGTTGACTAGTGTTTTCTTTGACATGCGGCTTAGTTTGGTGTAAACAAAAGAAATATATAATTCACATTCAAGCAGTTATGAGATTTTGGGATAATTAAACATGAAGGGTTACAATGGATAACTACTAATGTTTCCCACCAGTCTTTAGACATTAGCGTTTCTATTAAATTTGAATTCTGAATCCATATTTAGTTATTCATTATTATTGTTAATAAGCACCTGGAATGTTTTGGATTTGGCTATTGGACTGTAACCTGAGCATGGTATGCTTCCTGGTGACAGATTTAATAATATTAAATTTATATATCTAATGGTGGTTTTTTTTTTGCCCGGGGGGGGAGCAATTTAAAGGAAAGATGATTATTATGGCAACCTTCAGAGCTCGAACTTTAACGAGTTATCATGGTGAAATATTCTCACCGTAATGAGCTAATTCATTAATAAAATTTGTCTTACACAGCTTGACATGGGAGTTGTAACTGTTTCAAGCTCTGCTGCACGCACTCCCTTGGGATCGAGCACAAGACTCTCAAGACACTCTTCTCCTACTAAAAGAGTGTCAATTTTGCAGTTCAAAACAGATAAAACCAAGAATAAAGCTTGGGTTTCTCCCAAAGAATCCGTATCTTCACCCATAGATAATTCTAAAGCAAAACAAAAGATACTAAGACAAGTTAGAAAGCCTTCAGAAAGAGTTCAAGCTCTCTCTACCGCTGAAGCACCTTCATGTGCTTTGGATTTGAATTACAATGAGGCTGCAGCAAAACTTGAAAATATATACAAGCTTAGTCCCGCACCTGAATTATTTGATGGTGAAGATAAAGATCATGGGGTGAAGATAGTCCGACGGAGGAGGAAGAAGATGATTCATGGTGATGACAGGGCAGAAAATGGAACTGTTGATAATGTAGTGCGAAGTCAGAAACATAACACCAAAAGATTGAATCTTGAGAAGAGGATCAAACTGAGAATGAGCAAAGAAGTTGAAGTTGATTCTGCAGCCCAGAGGAGAAAACTTCATGGGGATAATGAACTTGAGAAAATCAATAAGCTGATTAGGGGGTATTCTGCTTCTACCGACTTGGTGAGCTTGGAATGGAAGAAAATGAAGATCCCGCCAGTTCTTTCTTCTTCAGAGCACACCTGGCTGTTTAAGCTAATGCAACCTATGAAGGTGAGTCCTTTTCTGCTTCAAACACCCCACTAAACATCCGTAGTTTGTATGAACTTTCTGATATTTCATAAGACTTAGTGGCTGAACTTTCTCTTTTTTTGTTTCTTATTTTCGTTTAGATTTTTCTCATAACGTTTCTTAGCTGTAATATTACTGATTCTATTTTGCTTTTCTCATATCCTTTATTTGCTGTAATATAGGATATCTTTTCAGTGAAAGAGAACTTACAAAATGATTTGGGAAGAGAACCAACTGATGGTGAGTTAGCAGAGGCAACAACTATGAATGTAGCTCAATTGAGGAAACAAATGGAAGTTGGCCGAGCAGCTCGGAACAAACTGATTAGGGTAAGAATAGGTCTTTATATTCCTTTTTCTTCTGCAATTCGCAAATTTGATTTTGGAATAGATCTAAACCTCCCATCACCTATTATCTTAAAATATTAAGGGTTGGGTGAAATTTGAGGTAGGCTTTCTTTCTCCATTATCAACATATAATACTTTCTAAGAGCTACAATTGGCATTACATCAATGAAAGGAACACATTCTTTCTGTAACACGTAATGAATGCACAACTAGCTAACTGAATCACCAAGTTTTTATTATATTTTGGTACAGAATATTTGTGCTTTTGGTAAAGATTAAATCGTCAATTAGCTGAACTCAACTACAGAAGACAAATTTGGTCTGCTAGTGTTTGGATATGTCTCAAATTTGAACCATTGATCAATTGTTATTTATCAACAAATTTGCAAGAGTGAATATCTTCCAAGTTTTGATCATTGTTCCAAAGCAATATTTGTATGGTTAGTAAATGATACATGAATCACAGTTTTGTGGAACATTTATGTGAAACTAATGATAACAGTCATTACAATGATGTGTTGCAGCACAATCTTCGACTCGTTTTGTTTGTAATGAACAAATATTTTCAAGAGTTTGCAAATGGCCCACAATTCCAAGACCTCTGTCAAGCTGGAGTGAAAGGTCTTATTACTGCCATCGATCGCTTTGAACCTAAAAGAAAGTTGCGGCTTTCAACATATGGCCTGTTTTGGATTAGACATGTCATCATACGATCCATGACTCTCTCAAGCTTCACAAGAGTCTCTTTTGGTCTTGAGTCGGTAAGCTTCTTTTTACTGCGCTTGCTTTTTACTTGTTGTCAATTTTTTGACATAGCATAATGATCACCATGAACCTTTTATCCTTTCGAAACAGAGATAACTTGCTTCTTTGCAAGAGGCATGTTCTATAATACACAATTATTTACCAGAGTGAGTGTGTGTGTGTGTGTGTGTGTGTGTGAGAGAGAGAGAGAGAGAGAGAGAGAGAGAGAAAAGAGAGGTCGGTCGAATATCTGAGTCTATATCAAAGAAAATTTACATTTTGTACAAGTTAAGTCTGGAAATGCAAAAGGCAATAATTGATGCATTCCATTATTCACCAAGTGTGCTCCACTCAGAAAGTTATAGTTAACACATTACACTAATTTGTTGAACAGTGGAATGCATTTGAAAGAACTCATGATTTTTCAATGTATGCGGATAACAAATTTTAGTTCTTGAACTATTAAAGTGATGGAGTTTAGCCTGTTCATGCAAAACTAGTGCATTTTGGAAGAACTCAAGCTTAACCTGATGTAGGTCAGAGCAGATATACAAAGAGCCAAACTACAGCTGTTGTTTGAGCTGCATCGAGTGCCAACAGAGGAAGAGATTATAGAGAGAGTTGGAATTTCAGCTGAAAGATTCCACGAAGTGATGAAGGCATCAAAGCCTGTATTTTCTCTTCATACAAGGCACTCTGTAACACAAGAAGAATTCATCAGTGGAATTACTGATGTTGAGGGTGCAGGAGGGGATAAGAGGAGGCAACCTGCTCTTCTCCGGCTTGCTCTTGATGATGTGGTAATTTCTCGTCTTTGTCATCGTGGCAGTGCGTTTTGTGGTGCAACATTTGGTTTGATGGTTAATTGTTAATTCTGTTGTGAGAACGGTATTAAAATGTAAATTTCTGGAAATGACAATATATTGTTAATTTTGAGTACGTGTCATAAATTTGAGAATTTACAGTTTGCATCCTTTTTCACAGCTTGATTCTCTGAAGCCCAAGGAGAGCTTGGTGATTAGGCAAAGATATGGGCTTGACGGAAAAGGTGACAGAACATTGGGAGAGATTGCGGGAAACTTAAATATTTCTAGAGAAATGGTTCGAAAGCATGAAGTGAAGGCACTCATGAAGCTCAAGCATCCAGCCAGAGTGGATTATCTCCGCCGCTACATTTTGTAAAATATCAAATCACTTGCTTGAATTATAGATGCATATTCCTCTGGATCAACAGCCTCACTACTACTGTATACTAGTACCATAGTTTTTAAGTTACTCGAACATAGATATTAAGTTTATACCATGAAGGAAAAAAACCCACCATTTTTTCAGCACATTAAAATACGATGTTTGCGTGTATATGACTTGTAGTCCAGTTAGTGTAAAGGCATTATGTTATACAGTGGAGTACTATTTATTTAATCTGCTGCAGGCTGCAGGCTGCAGGCTGCAGCCCTTATTTCTCACAACATAAATACTAGTCTCTCCGCAATGTTTGCTACATCTTCATTGATGAAACCGGCCGTTTTGAAAGGAGATTATGCTTCTGTGTCCCTGGGGTCCAAATAATATTAGTATTTGTGAGCTGTTGAATTACTACTACGGAGTACGGAGTGTTATTTTTTGGACATTAGTATTTGATCTTTTTATCTAATGGACACGCACTCACTCATCATCTGATTTACTCCGTATATACACTACTCTACGTGTACAACCATTCTTCACTCAATCCACCATATTTCCAGCCACATATAAATTTATGTGCACTTCTCAACAACTACTATACAACATTTTGTTACTTTATAGAGTAGGACTAATTTAGGCAGCAGAAATTATTTATATATTAAGAACATGCAGGCTAGGCTGCCTCAACTACAGGAGAAGAATTAACTTGATTTCAAATTAAAAAAACATACTCTCCCACCTCTGCAATAAAAGTTGCAAGGGAAGGTAATCTTTCACAACCCCATGAATCACCTTTTGATGAGACATTTGAAGGCTGTGGGATCACCGTCAACTTCTTCGGCAAGCACGTGCCCTTGCCTATATTGCAACATGTTATGTTCAAACAACAAATATCAGTATCATTGGTGGGTGGGGGGGGGGACATCATATATATCAGGGAAATTGTGTTTCAAATGAACATGACATATATCTTTAGCAGGAGAACATATTCTGAATGAATATCTGAATACGTATATCTTCTGAGCTTGCTAAACCCATCTCAGATGTCCATATTACATTTAATCAATCGATCAAAGTTCATCCAACGACCAAAAAGGACAACAACAAAAATATTTAAAAAATAAATAAGCGCTCATCTGTCATAAAGAGAAGAGTCTAAACAAACTCCCAAACCCTTGGGCAAAATCTATACAACAATTCCCTAATGTTAACTTATGAATGATCAAGATTCATACATGAATATGGACGTTCAATTTTATGAATCATACTTTAGGGATAAAACAGTGGTTAAAAAGTGTTCCAACTGGATGATCTGGAAAATAAGTGGACTTAGTCACATTCAACAATGTATGTATTATAGTTAAATAATATTAGGAAAACATAAATGCCATGATGGATAACTTTCAAGTGCCAGAACCATGATGAAATAGAGCATGGGAATAGGTAATGTTTGGTTGAAGACAAAATTTTAGTGGTGATGATTTAAGGGGATGAATGGTAGACAATAGCAAGAAATGCTTATATCACCATCATAAATAAAAAAATTATAAGACTCCTATCCTTTAATTATAAAGACGACATCCAATTTAATAAAAATTTGACTTGCAAACACTTGTCTTAAGTAAAATTACTCTACTTAGTTTTTTCCTTCAGAGTTCAAAAACATTAGCCATACAACACACTCAAAGAAGTACCAGGATAGAATATTTTCATTTAGCATAATCTTAGCACCTAACCAATTAAAGATTTCAATCCCAATATATAATTATTCCATGAGCTGAATGGTTCCTAGCTTAATTGTTCTAAGAACTAATTCAATGTGTTGTTAACAGCTCTCATTCTTCCTCAAAGAGTTCAGATACCTTAATTTTTTCAATGTACAGTAAGTAAAAATAGAAGACATAACTACCCTCTTTTAGTGTGCCTTGGGAACCCCTTGCCCCCAAAGCGCCTCTATGGATTTTAAACCTTTACTTTTTAAAATTGTTTTTATGCATTATTCTCTTTTTATCCGTCTATGCAATATATATATTATATAGAGAGACCTTAAGAGATGCTACACATTTCAAACAACAAACTTGAGTAGTTCTTTCAAGTCTTTTGTTGGTACCAATTTCACTTGCCATATCTAGACCCAAAGAGATGGGAGATAGGTTGCATTTGGCAGTCGGAGTAATGGGTACCTTCCACTTTAATTACTCTTCACAGTTCTCATCATAATCCATAAACAAAGTTCATAAACGAGACCCTAAACTTGAATCTACTTACCCTTTATCTTGCAGCGAATGCCGCCTCATTGTTACTATATGCTGCACCTATGTAATGTCCGGTTACACTAAAGCGTTACTTTATTCTTTTACGCATTCAGCACCAAAGGAAATGGAGAATTTGCATCACTTAAACTCATTTCTTAGTTCCTAATTTATATATTGTTTCTTCTCAGATTAACATTTGCAAGAGTCATAAAGAAGAAAAGCACCGAGGAGTTTTCATGCGTACCGTACATCCTTGCACTATTCAACTGTTATTTATATACTTGGTATGGCTTGCCTGTAGTAAGCTATAAGTGGGAAAACTTCCCAGTGGTGACCATCAATGGCCTAGGGATCCTTCTTGAGCTTTCCTTCATTATCATATATTTCTGGTTTGCTTCTGCTAGAGAAAAGGCAGGCTAATATTTCTTCTTCATCATTTTCATAATTTTGTATGTTTAGCATTTGCATGTACTTTTTATGTATCAACATCAGCACTTATGCACAAAGGTTGTCATTGACTAGTACACGTTGACACGCGCTCTTAATTATAAGTTTATAGTGCAAACCTACAAATTAGATGTAAATGCATGCATAAAGATTTTGACTAAACTATACCTATATGACAACAGTTATTTTCTATGGCTAATTTCAATTAAATGAAAGTTAACATTGATCGGTCACGAGGATGCAGAAGAAGGTAGCAATGATAACGACAGCAGTTACCCTTGTGTTCTGCATCAGTGCAATAATATCAGCTGTTGTCTTCCATGATCATCACCATCGCAAGATTTTTATTGGTAGTATCGGACTGGTAGCCTCTGTTGCTATGTATGGCGGTCCGCTGGTGGTTGTGGTAAGTCATCTTCTCTTCCCAATCATTTATGTTATTGTTTCCCGTGAATTTCAACAACCTGCATCACATGTTTACATTGTCAGTTACACAATGATATGATTCACAATTGCAGAAGCAAGTCCTACAAACTAAGAGTGTGGAATTCATGCCATTCTACTTATCCTTCTTCTCATTCCTTGTTTAGTTTGCTTTGGCTGGCTTACGGATTACTAAGCCACGACCTTCTTCTTGTGGTTTGTTACATGATAACTAAAACTTGATTGTCTTAACAAATAAAAAATTATCACTTTCTAACATAGATATCAGTATCATGGCAGTCACCCAATCTGGTTGGTAGTACTTTAGGGATCCTGCAGCTTGTGCTCTATTTCAAGTACAGAAAAAGAGGAATTATGGAAGAGCCACATAAATGGGATGTAGAGAAAATCGATGAGAAACCCAAAGAGCAGCTGCAAAATATGGTTACTGATGATTCCAAAAGCAAGGTTTGAAGAAATATTCTGGACGAAGTCTAATTGAAATCTCTTTCAGTCTTGTGATTTACAATGTAACTTCAAAATAAACAATAATTAGTGTATGAATGATGGAGTCATTATGTATGTGTAGTATGTACATGGAAAACATGTGTGCATATAATAGTGTGTTGAGTGAATGTTTTTAGATCTTGTTATTAGTATTCAGAGTTTTGACAAGTTCATTATTGAATCGTTTATTTTAATGGGCAATATATTAGACTAGCTCATCAAAGAGGGTAATTACATAAATATCACCCTGTAGGGGGGGTTGGGGAGTGCATGCATTATATTATTCTTCTGATTACTGAAGCTAGCTAGAATAAGAATTATAATTTTTATTTAATAATCTAATCATGAACCTTTTAGTCATGATTGTACCATACAGCTGCACAGTGTCTGGACTTCACTTTTTCCTCTTCCCTAACCTTCTTTTTTTTTGAGGGGGGGGAGGGACTCATTTTCCCTTTTTAGCCTCTGAACTGGACTCAGGGACACATCATCAATGTCGCAGGGTTTAAATCACTATATAAGCTTATAACCTGCACATTAGAGTAAAATTCGTGAAAGAAGTTTTATTGATTTTGAGTTCAATAAAGCAGCATATTCAACATTAATAGTAAAGAAAAAATCAACAGAAACAGAGACAATCTCTATTTCACTGCCAATTAATTGATAATTTCAGCAGCAGTGCTATAGAAAAGCATTCAGGCAAAAAGAATATGAAAGAATGACCATGGATGGGAGGGGTGTCTTCTTCTCTATGTTTGAATTATTCTCTGTTTATCTGCCGAGCTTTTACTTTTTCATTATGTTTGTCATACAGCTAAACTCTATCCAAACCCTTTTGTTCAAAAACAGCTAAAAAATTAGTTCAATACCGTTTGAGTTGAAGAATGTTTGTCACCTTAATCTAAGATTACCATAAGCATACATATGTCTGCTTATCATGGATGTATGCAAAAATGCAGAGGGCCAGTCAAAAAAGAAATTCAAAAGAAAAGGATTATTCTACCTTCTTAGAGAATGATCAGATTTTTGGGTACAGAGAAATGAGGAGCAACTTATGATTATCAATAACTATGAGAAACATATGTAAAACAATGCACTTTTATTAAGAATTAAGAAGGATGAGGAAACAATATACGCTGAAACTCCATGTAACATTATCAAATGCTTATCTGTTAGCTGCCATTGTAAAGAATGTTAAACCAAAATATATCCAGTTCAAAAAAGAATGACATAATACTGTGACAACTAAAGAACTTGATGTGACTTCAATTTTCCGGGTTAGGTAAAATAGAAGACAGAAATAGTTTGAAGCAAACTTCATAATCTACTGCTACCCTTCACTAATTTATAATGTTAACTTAAATCGGAGCCACAAATTCTAAGAGCAGGAGCATACTATCAATTTAAACAATTAGATATCATGAAAAGCAAAGACTTATGGATAAGAAAGATGAACCTTTGTTGCTCATTTTATCTCAGATGACTTGTAGAACACCATATCAGCTTTTGCTAATACTCCACAATATTTCTATGTCACAGAGAAAGAATTTTGATAATTAAAGTTTGATGCATGGAGTATACTAGCCTCTGTTATTGGTATAGAAAGATTGTCCAATTGCCCAATGCAGTTTACATTTTCAGTTAGATGCTCCAAAGTTGCATAAATCACATTACAATATGGATGGGTTCTATCTTCTACATAGAACATATGAATTATGTTGTTCAGCTCAATCCAACTACATCCAGGATCCTTCTTCACTTCTTTGCCTCTTAATATCTTCCTCACCTTCATCTTCTCCTCCCACTTCCCTAATACAGCATAGATGTTAGACATCATAACATATGCAGATATAAGCACAGGGTCCATATCAAACATCTTTGCAGCTACCCTATCACCCACTTCCATATCCATACAGAACCAACATGCATTCAGCAAAGCTCCCCAAATGACATTATCTGCCTCAACTGGCATCTCTTTGATAAGCTCCTCTGCTTCTCGCAAACGACCTGATCGACCAAGCAGATCAACAGCACATGTGAAGTGTTCTAAGGTCGGGGTCACACCATAACTTTCTTTCATAATGCGGAAGAATCTCATTCCCTCATTGACCAACCCCGCATGAGCACAGGCAGACAGGATCCCAACAAAGGTTGCTGAGTTTGGATGCACTCCTTGGTTTATCATATGCTCAAAGAGTAAGATCGCTTCAGCGCCAAGCCCGTGATGTGCATAGCCATTTATCAAAGCTGTCCAAGCTGCTACATTGGGATAAGAAATACTGACAAATGATGCTTGAGCACCAACCATGCTCCCACATTTGGAGTACATATCTACAAGGGCTGTTCCAACATATGCATTAGATACAAATGGTGTTTTAGTCAAATGAGCATGAAGCAGTTGTCCTTGCCGAAGAGATCCCAGGCATGAGCATGCACGAAAAAGAACAGAGAAAGTTGATCTAGTTTGGCTTATTGATAATTTGTGCATGATTCCATACAGTTCCAAAGCTTTTTCAGGTTGATCATTTTGAATATAACCCGAGATCATTGAATTCCATGTCACATGGTTTCTCTCTTCTTTCGTTTCTTCAAAGAGATCCAAAGCTTTATCCAATTCACCACTTCTGGAATACACTGAAATCATTGTATTTGACGAAACTAAAGTTCTTTGAGGCATTTCCAGATACAACTTTCCAGAATCCTCAGTTCGACCACTCAATGAATACCCTTTAATCATCAGATTATATGAAACTGCATTTTTTTCCACCAGTCTATTAAAAATCAACTCGGCTTCTTCAATCCTACCAGTTACTATAAGGCCTTCAATTAGCACGTTTGAGTCGTTCAATGTTGGGCTTTCCTGGCTATAATAAACTTTCTTGGCATCATCCACAGCAATGAAATTACAATAAAAACCAATTAGTGCACCACTGATTGATTGTTCAAAGTCCAAGCCATATCGAATTAAAAGCCCATGAATACCCCTTCCCTCATGAAAAAGCCCTACGGTACCACTAGCCCTTATAATAGAATCTAGGGTAAACTCATTCGGTGCAGCCTCACAGCTATCTCTCATCAATTTAAACAACTCCAAAGCCTTTCCGCAACCATCCTCCCTCTTTGAGTAACCCGAGATCAACGTGGTCCATGCCACGACATCACGGGATGGCATTTTGTTAAAAATATCCAAAGCATTATCCATTAAGTTGCATTGAACATAACCAACAAGCATCAAACTCCAGAGCAACTCATTGCTCTCTAGCAATAAATCAAAAACCCGCCTCGCTTCTTCAATTTCAAAACAATTTGCATAGAAATACAACAAAGCACTCCCAACAAGCTCAAAATTTTCGAACCCAGATTTCAAAACAAGACCGTGGACCTGCTTACCGTCATATAACGAAGGTAAACGAGCACAGACACTCAACAAGGAAGAAAAGGTGGTCTCATTGAGCTTCGTGTGGCTGCGGTGCATTGCTGAAACCAGACTAAGGGCTTCTACAAATCTTCCCCATTTCGAGTACCCAGAAATCATAATGTTCCATGACACAACCGTTCTCTCCCGCATTTCGTCGAACATCTTTCGAGCAACTGATAAGTTCCCACATTTTACGTTCTTTGTTATATCAATGTTTGTTGAGACTGTGTTATTTTGATCATGATTCAGTGGACTACCACGCAGAGTTGAATACAAACTTTTGTTCCTTTTCCATCTTTTATGCTTCCACGTTCCAATTAGTACCGACAATCTCATTAACGGAGGGTGAGTGTCGGAAATTTTCAAAACTCTAAAGCCCAACAAAAAGATATACTGTAAAACTTATTTGGAATGAAATAATAAAAACAACTTTCTATTATAATACACTTTTTAATGAAATAATAAAACAACTTTTTATTAATTAAAATGGGATATAAGTGTATTTGAACTTTACCTATTTATATTTTTACTCGTTATTGGAGTCAAAATATAATTAAGTAAAATTCAAATATACTCGGTTGAATTTTTATGTCCAATTTTCATATTCACATAAAGTTTTTGTATTATATAATAGTTTTTGAGAGTCGATCTAAATACACTATATTCAATTTTTATATTCACATAGAGGTTTTGTATTATAAAATAGCTTTTGGGAGTCGTTACTGTATGTGGTGCTATTTTCTCTCACATGTAACTTTATTATTCATCTTAAATCTCTTAATCGATAAGGAACAAAATTAAATTTAAACCATTTAAGGGTCCATCTGAATAAAATTAATTATTTTTTGAACAAAAATAACTCCTTTAAAATTACAAAATTCCTCTTTTATCCCCAATGACCATAATCAATATGCATCATTTCCTATTTCTCTCTCTTTCCTCCTGCACTCGGCTTTATTTTCCTCTCATCACCCCTAGAAAAATAACGACAAGAAAAAAGGAAAAAGGCCAAAAACTCCATCCAAAAACCAAATCTTTGGGACCACTATGTCATTCTCAATATCCTCTCCCGACCCCAAAGAGTTTCACACCCCGGTTCGGACAAGTTCGAGAGTTGTGACCATTATGATTACAATGAAAGCATATTCGAGTCATGCTCCAAACTCGAACCGACCGGATCTCTTTGAGTGCAGTGAATTTACATATTCAATTTATCAGCAAAAAAATTGAAGGGAACATATTTACGTGATCCGATAGAGGGGATTAAGGTTTGGTGGAGGTCGAAATTGTTGGTCGGATTGGAGTGAAAATTATGTAGATATATATAAAATTATATATATATATATATGTGTATATATCGAGCTTCGTATATATGTGAGATGGAAGTAAAGATAAAATAGATAGAGATAGAGATTTAGAGAGAGAAATAAATCGAGTGAGACAGAGAGAATTCAATATCTTCAGCTAAGGTTTGAAAAAGGGGTTGATGTCTACGATCATTGATCAAGTTCTTGTTGAACATTAGATCATTTGTGACACTGGCCAATGAAGGTAATTGTGAACTTTCAATGGGAATGGTTATTACTCTTTGAGGAGGTACATGTTCATCAGTCAATTTCAATATATTCAGCTCTTGTACAGTTGCCCTGTGATGGTTGGTCATGAAAACAACAATAATATATCGCATTAAAAGAAATACATATCTTTACGTACACACACACAATGTGAATGCTAACTCACGATATGTGAGTATGTGATGTATGTGTGCATGTGAACATTATGTGATAGTAGTATTAATTTTTTTTTTTAAAAGAGAGAACGAAAAAGAAGACATTTTGGACACAGAGTTAAAAATACGTTATTAAGACATTTTGAAAAAAATTAATTATCAAACATTATTTTTTCATTCGGATATAATTCTCGACAAATGCTTTATATTATTTAGGTCTTCATACTCAATTTTATCAAACACAATCACCCAAGTGTCCGTGCCAACTGCCAATCGTGAGTTGTTTTTTAAATACAAATATTTTTATTTTGTTAATTAATTTGTTTATAATTAATTAACAAACTCTTATAGTGGAAAGTGTAATGTGAATTTATATTATTTTTCAAAATAACAGTTTGCTGAGTAATTTATAATATTAGCTGTTTTTAATCAAAATACAAGAATGACATCATTTTTTAATTTTAAAATTATATAATGTTTACAGAAAAGAAAAACGTGACTCTTGATGTGAAACATATGAAATAATATTATTAACATACAACACGTACATTGTGGAAACAATCGACTTGATTTCAATTTATTTATCAAGTAAATTTGTTATTTTTTTTCAATATCAAACAATTTAATATTGTATTATTATTATTAGTTTATATATAGAGAATGATCTATAAGAAGTACTTGTTATGAATAAAAAATGGATATTACCGTCATTAGCGTTCAATACAACAACCAACGATCGAAATTATAACTAAAAAAATTACGTCAACTACTATTAAGAGCGGACGAAGGGTTACATCTGCTCCTAATAGTAACGAATGATGCTGAAAATAGTCTCGGGCCTAGACCCGGCAAAATATAGTTATGGGTTGGTTTTGGTTTTCAAAATATGGTTATGGTTCAATTTAAGAACCAAAACCATATTAACCATTTTTAATATGGGTTATGTGGGTTGGAACCATATGGTTATGGTTAAAAACCATATTAACCATATTAACAATTTTAAGATGTTTCATGTAAATATTTATTTGTATTAGTTGTTATAATATTATATATTTTTTATATTGTGAGTGTATCATATAATAAATAACTAAAATATAATAGTATTTAATTATAATTTATGCTTAAGATTCCTTTCACTCTCATTTTTATGACTTGTACTATCTGCAACTTTAAACAATTTTAGTCATTTGTAGTAGTAGTAATGTGGGGTAGGGGTGGGTGGTGTGAGGGTAGGGGGTAAGCGTGGGTGGGGTGGTAGGGTGGGGTGGGGTGCGTGATAGGGGGTAGGGTGTAAGACCCCAGCTTTTAATAAATAAAGATGAATTTTCTATAAATATTATTTTTGAATATTATGGAATAATTTGATATAATGTTATAGTTGTGGGTAATATTTATAAATTTTGCAAAAGTATGCAAGTGGTTATATTATATTCGATTGGTGGGGAATATTTCGGTTTAGCGAGAATATTCGCATAACTACTCAATCATTGGTGGACCCTACAATGTAATTATTGTTTGATTGAGAAAAAGACAAAATATTTTATTGAAATAACTGGCGGAAGTTTTACTGTAGTTCTTTGTTGAACTACTTTCGGTAGTAAAAATACAAGAATACGTGTGGTTGCGTATAAGAAATATTGGTATTGATTATCGATCTTTATGTGAGAAGTCACTCGGTTTGATTCCATTATCACGATTAATAATATGAATTATTATAAATGATAATGACGTTTTGCTTTATTCAAACATCTTTTTATATAAAATAGAATCTTTATTAAAGTTATTCTATAAATAGAATATATTATATTTTATTACGTAGTATTGCATAGTGTTTTTGCGTAGTGTTTTGCATAGTATTGCATAGTGTTTGCGTAGTAAAAAACGTTTTTATATAAATAGAATATATTATATTTTATTTAAAAGATTTTTCTTTAAATATGGATAGTCAGATTAAAGTAAATCAATCTAGGCTGTTCATGGATTAATTCTATGCATTCCATTTTCCTATAAATATAAGGCTTCATTCCTTCATTATTTTCTTACGAATTCATTGAAACTCAGAGAGAAATTATAGAGAGAAGCTATAGAGAAAAGTTATGAAAGAAGAAGAGTATTCTCGCTACTTCACTACTTCTATATTCGGTTCTTTTTACTAGTAAGGGGTGTTATTCTTTCTTCTTGAAGAGAACTTACATTATTCCATTCACTATTATTCTATTGAATAACTTTTGTAAAAGTGATATACCCTATACATAACCCGTATATGCCAGATATCCTATACTTGGTGAAATCCTTATGTTATTCCATTCTTATTTATTCTTGGAATAACTCAGATACTGTGATTTTTTCCTATACTTGGTGACATTCTTCATTATTCATTGGAACATCCTGTCTGCATGTGTTTTACACCTACCGGTTCCGCTCTTTATTATTCTGTTGGAACATCCTCGTCTGCATGTGTTTTTACACCGGACTGGTTCCGCTCTTTATCATTCTGTTGGAATATCCTATCTGTGTGTTTTACACCGGATCCGGTTCCATCTTTATTATTCTGTTGGAACATCCCGGCTTGCATGTGAATTTCACGACTTTGGTTCCCGTTATTATTATTACATTGGAATAACTTTTATCATCACAATCTCGCATGCATGGTGATTTCTTTTGTTATTCCATTCTTTATTATACCCAAATTGTTAAAACTTTGACTTCTATACTCCATGAAATTAGTAGAATATCCTTGATATTTACGTTTCATCCATATCTTTCATGAAAATATTCTTCCGATCATTCTTGAATTTTACTCTACAAAGCGATGTCGTGTTGACAATTTGGGCGTTAATAATTCCTGGATAAAATAATTCTTGAACTTGTTTTATTGAATTCTTATATCATTGTCATCATCCTCATGTTTATATTTTTTTAAAGTCATCTGTGGCACGTAGAGCATGGATGGACTTGGTATGATTATTATGACGGGATTATTCTTGGCGTAATCATTGGATAGTAATGTTACAAATGATGTGATTAAAAATCCTCGATTGGTAGTAGTGCATTGATGGACGATTGTTGGCATGATCATGACCATTAATGAATACACAACTATTCTTGGCCGTAGTGATGCGGGAATAATTGTGATCGTGATACTTAAGAATATCCTCGGCCGTGTAGTGCGAGGGTGATTCGATGATGTGGATTATTTATTAAAAGTGAGTCTCAAATTATAACAATGATGAAAAACCTTTTAAAATCATAAAAGATAGTAGATTTTATTTTCTACTTGACTCTTTTAATGGATTACGTATTCATCGCAGATTAAACCGGTTGTCTCATTGTATTTTATCGGTTTAACATTGTTGAAGACTATTGATAATTTATTCGCATTATCTTAGTCATAATATTTCTTCTTGGGCTAGTTGAGCTCACCCTTTTCTTTCACCGTTTCTCTTGAAATGAGAATATAAATGACGACGAGTCGGGAAGCAGTGATGGTCCCGAAGATAGCATTAGTAGTCCTCACTATTCTCGTGAAATAGTGTGATAATAATTGTAATGAGGACTTTTTGTTTGAGTTTGTATAATATCTAGTAGATTTATATTTGTATTTAAACTCACGATTTATGTCGTATTATACACGCCTGATTATGTTAATAAGTTGTATTTAAATTTACATTACCATGTAAGTGGCGACCAAGATGGGTGATGTATACCTAATTTTGGGGCGTCACGGTTGATATCGAGCTAAGGATATGATCCCCAGCTAAGATGTGAAAAAAGTACTAGGAGGGAGAGACGGGAATACCTTCATTAGTATGACCTACCTAAATTTATGTCTTTATTTTATTGGTCGGTCGTAATATAAAGATAATTGTTTCATGTCAATTATTTTTTTTTGTTTTGTGGCGATGTCTCAAAATGACATCGAGAATGTTGAGAATAAGATGGAGCCTGAGCGATCGTTGATTCACCACATATCAATAATCGGGATAATGTGCATCGGAAGGTGATAATCCTCACGTAAACAACAACACCGACCAAATGATGAATGATCAAATGTTCGAGGCTTTATGCGATTTATGCAACAATGAAAGAGAGCTCATCACGCCCAAAACGTAGGTGGAAATACGGAAAACTCTCGGTGGTCACCGCTAAACAATTCAAGGAGCTGGGACCACCGGAGTTTAAGGGAGAGCAAAAACCACTTCAAGGAAGCATGGATAAAGCATTACCAAGATATTTGATGTCTTGGGATGCTCCGGAAGCAAAAGGTTCCTTTCGCTTTTTATGTTGCGTGGAGAAGCAGATTCTTTGGTGGGAATCGGTAAACGTACTCAACTCTCTTGTCTTGAAGATATCTTGGGAGAAGTTCCAGAGTCATTCAACGACAAATACTTTCACGAAAGTATTCGCCATATGAAGGAGGTGGAGTTTATCAAGTTGGAACAAAACAATATGGCCAGTGTCGCAATACGAGGCAAAATTTGCGGAGTTATCACGGTTCATATCCCACTGGTGGATAATGAAGAGAGAATGGCGCGAATGTTTTAAGAGGTTTGAAGTGGGAGATACGTCAACATCTTATTTCTCATAAACCGTGTTTGTATTCGGATGTTGTAAATAGGGCTCGATTAGTGGAGGAGCGCGATAACGAGTCAACGTTACTAAAAAGAAGCGCAAAGCAGAAGTTATAATACCGGTGAGAGTAGTCATCGAGCGGTGACAACAAGCGTGGAGGAATCAACGGGCGATATATGGTAACCACTTGGTGGTAATCGTACCAAAACAATAAAATGGACATTTCAAGAAACTGAGATTCAACAATGATGGAAAGACGTCGGACCAAAGACCCGTTGTTAAGGAAGGAGAAAGACCACCTATCATATGCTTCAAATGCGGAGAAGAGGACACATCAGATTCGCTGCGCCGTCAAAGCGTGTTATAATTGTGGAAGAGAGGTCACTTAGCTCGATTTTGTGCGTTCTGAAGACAAATTCAACTAGGATGGAGGCACCAAAGGCCGTCCCGAAAAAGTCAAACCCAGAAGTCTGAGGAGAAATATTTGTTGTGACCTCCTCCCGAGAGCAAGGAACCCTAATGAGGTCATCACGGGTAAGCTTATCATAAACTCTAATGAAGTCTACACTTTATTTGATACCTGGGTTCTACCCATTCTTTTATTTCTCTACTTGCGTTCATCGATTAAATTTGACTCCGGAGAAATTAGACTTTGACTTATCTGTGGAAACTCCGTTGGGAGAAACCTTCATTACATCCACTGTTTATAAGTCTTGTTTGGTTCAAATCGGTACCTTCACATTACCTGTCGATCTTATTTCATTAAAAATACTTGCATTTGACGTGATTCTAGGGATTGATTGGTTAACTACTTATCATGCAAAAATTGATTATTTTCGTAAGGTTGTTAGCTTTCATATTCCTAATCAACCTATTATCACTAATTCAAACGACCAAACCATTAAAATCAATCACGGTCATCTCAAGCCATAAAGCTATTCGTTTATTGAAAAATGGATGTCAAGCTTTCTTAGCTCATGTCACGATTTAAACAAAAATACGTCGGTTTTTGAGCGATATTTCTATTGTTAATAAATTTCTGACGTATTCCCAAGAACTTCCCCTACTACCCCAGGCGTGAAATTGAATTTTGTATCGACCTTGAACCCGGTACAAAACCTATTTCCAAAGCCCCATATCGAATGGCTCTATTGAACTTCGTGAGTTAAAGACCCAACCGCAGGAATTGTTAGACATTGGCTTTATTCGTCCCTAGTACTTCTCCTTGGGGTGCTCTGTTCTATTAAGTGAAGAAGAAAGATGGAAGTATGCGACTTTGTATTGATTATCGGAGTTGAATCATGTCACCATCAAAAATAGTATCCATTGCCACGTATTGATGACTGTTTGACCCGATTCAGAAGGAGCCAAATTCTTTTCAAAGATTGATCTTCGTTAGGATATCACCAATTGAAGATTAGAACCGTGACATTCCAAAGACGGCTTTCGTAACTCCGATGACGGCATTATGAATTCCTAGTCATGTCCTTTTGGATTGACTAATGCTCCTCGCCGCCTTCATGGATATGATGAACCGAGTATTCAAGGAATATTTAGATCACTTTGTGGTCGCCTCTTTATTGATGACATCCTTATTTATTCCAAAAGCCGTGAAGATCATGAAAGCAACACTTGAGGTGACACTCCAAAAGCTTCGTGAATATAAGCTTTATGCCAAGTTGAAGAAATGCGAGTTACGGCTTGAAAGAAGTAGCATTCCTTGGGCACGTGGTATCAAGTTATGGAATATCTGTTGACCCAAAGAAAGATAGAAGATATTCAAAGTGGGAACAACCTAAATCGATGGCAGAAAGTCGTAGCTTTCTCGGTTTATTTGGTTATTATCGGAGATTCGTGGAAGGATTTTCTCGAATCGCTACTCCATCGACTCGGTGACTCGAAAAGATACAAAAGTTCGGTTGGAGCGAAGAATGTGAAGAGAGTTTTCAAGAACTCAAGAAGAGACTTATTTCAAAGACTGTTCTCGACAATACCATCCGGCCTTGGAGGATTTGTCATCTACAGTGATGCTTGAGCAAAGGGTTGGGATGTGTTCTTATGCAACATGGAAAAGTTATAGCTATGCCTCACGACAACTCAAAGAATATGAGAGGAATTATCCTACTCATGATCCGGAGTTAGCAAATGATGTCTTCTTGCACTTAAAATTTGGAGGCATTACTTGTATGGGGAGAAAGTGGAGATCTTTACGGATCATAAAAGCCTCAAATATTTCTTCACTCAAAAGGAACTCAACACGCGACAACGACGTTGGCTTGAATCTGTTGAAAGATTATGATCATACCATCCAATACCATCCTGGAAAAGCGAACGTGGTAGGCGATGCATTGAGTAGAAGATCGTATGCAAGTATCGAAAGTGCGTTATTGTCAACACAAAGGCCCATTTTGTGTGACTTGCAAAAGGATGGAGATAGAGTTAAAGACTCAGGGACGCATGTGATGATAGCGAATATCTGAGTAGAACCGACTTTAATCGATAAAGTTAAAGTCGCTCAAGCTTTCTGGACACTGGAGCCGTCGCGTATGAGAAAAAGAAAGTCTGAGAGGTGCTTATCTTAGGAAGCAAGAATCGATGAAGAAGGAATACTTGAGTCAACTCTAGACTTTGTGTTCTAACGACCACGATTTAAAGTATAATATCATGATGGAGCGCACAACACACCATTTGCAATCCATCCTCAGGAGTACTAAAATGTATCATGATATTCGCCATACATTTTGGTAGAAGCAATATGAAGAGAGAGATAGCGTTGTTTATCTCAAGGTGTCTAACTTGTCAACGAGTTAAAGCGGAGCATCAAGTACCAAAAGGTTCATTGCAACCACTTGAAATTCCAGAATGGAAGTGGGAGCACATTACCATGGATTTCGTTACCGGTCTTCCTAAGGTTTCTCAAGGCATTGATGCGATTTGGGTCATTGTTGATAGATTGACCAAGTCTGCTCATTTCTTACCGACATCGAAAACTTATACACTTGAACGTCTTGCTTCAGTATGTACATAAACGAGATTAGTAAGATCGCATGGTATCGCCGGTATCCATAGTTTCGATCGAGACCCAAGATTCACTTCACGATTTTGGGTTAGTTTGCAAAAAGCTATGGGCACAGACTTACGATTTAGCTTTCGGCATATCATCCTCGATTTTACGGACAATGGAGAGGACTATTCAAACTCTTGAAGATCTATTAAGACTTGTGTTTCTTGATTTCAAGGGGAGTTGGGACAAGTTCTTACCATTGGTGGAGTTTTCCTACAACAACAGCTTATCAAGCAAGTATTGGCATGGCTCCATTCGAGCGTTATGCGGAAGAAAGTGTCGTTTCTCCGTATGTTGGGATGAGGTGGGTGAAGCAACGTTGTTGGGACCGGAGTTGAGTACGTATGACTACGGAAAAGATTCAAACGATCCGACAACGTATAAAAACCTCACAAAAATCGATAAAAGAGTTATCTTGATCTTCATCGAAAGGACGTGGAATTTGATATAGGAGATCATGTGTTGTTAAAAGTTGTTCCGTGGAAAGGAGTTACAAGATTTGGAAAGAGAGAAAACTTAACCCTCGATTCATCGGTCCATTTTAATCCTCGATCGAGTAGGAACTGTGGCCTATAGACTCGCGCTTTCTGCCAATATGTCTCGTGTTCATAACGCTTTTCACATATCCATATTACGTAAATATGTGAAAGACCCGAACCATATTATTGAGTTAGAACCGGACGAAATAAGCGGAAGATTTGACGTATGAAGAGAGTTCCCTGCTCAAATTTTGGATAAGAAGGAACATATTCTACGCCCCAAGGTTATACCTCAAGTCAAAGTTTTGTAGAAAAACCACGATGTTGAGGAAATGACTTGGGAGTTAGAATCAAATGAAATCAAGGTATCCTTACCTCTTCGACATACCAGTGTATCGCATTCTAATTTCGAGGGCTAAATTTCATAAGAAGGGGAGGTTGTAAGACCCCAGCTTTTAATAAATAAAGATGAATTTTCTATAAATATTATTTTTGAATATTATGGAATAATTTGATATAATGTTATAGTTGTGGGTAATATTTATAAATTTTGCAAAGTATGCACAGTGGTTATATTATATTCGATTGGTCGGGGAATATTCGGTTTAGCGGGGAATATTCGTATAACTACTCAATCATTGGTGGACCCTACAAATGTAATTATTGTCGGATTGAGAAAAAGACAAAATATTTTATTGAAATAACGGCGGAAGTTTTACCGTGGTTCTTGTTGAACTACTTTCATTAGTAAAAAGTACAATGAATACGTGTGGTTGCATAAAGAAAGACACCAGGTATTGATTATTGATCTTATGTGAGAAGTCACCTCGGTTTGATTCCATTATCATTTATTAATAATATGAATTATTATAGCGATAATGACGTTTTGTTTTATTCAAACATCTTTTTATATAAAATAGAATACTTTATTAAAGTTATTCTATAAATAGAATATATTATATTTTATTATCATAGTATTGCATAGTGTTTTTGTATAGTGTTTTGCATAGTATTGCATAGTGTTTGCATAGTAAAATGTTTTATATAAATAGAATATATTATATTTTATTTAAAAGATTTTTCTTTAAATATGGACCGTCGATTAAAGTAAATCAATCTAGGCCTGCTTCATGGATTAGTTCTTATGCATTCATTTTCCTATAAATAAAGCTCATTCCTTCATTATTTTCTTTACTAATTCATTGAAACTCTGTAGAGAGAAATTATAGAGAGAAGCTATAGAGAGAAAGTTATAGAAAGAAGAAGAAGAGTATTCTGCTACTTCACTACTTCTATATTCAGCCTTTTTTTACTAGTAGGGTGTTATTCTTTCTTCTTGAAGAGAACTTCATTATTCCATTCACTATTATTACATTTGGAATAACTCAGTAAAAGTGATATACCCTATACATAACCTTGTATATGCGTATATCCTATACTTGGTGAAATCCTTATGTTATTCCATTCTTATTTATTCTGTGGAATAACTCAGATACGCTTTTACCTATACTTGGTGACATTCTTCTATTATTCATTTGGAACATCCTGTGCATGTGTTTTACACCTAATTCGGTTCCGTCTTTATTATTCTCGTTGGAACATCCTCGCATCATGTGTTTTACACCGACCGGTTCCGCTCTTTATCGATTCTGTTGGAATATCCTATCTCGTGTGTTTTACAATCGGATCCGGTTCCATCTTTATTATTCATTTGGAACATCCCGCTTTGCGAATGAATTTCACCGACCGGTTCCGTTATTATTATTCTGTTGGAATAACTCTGTCTGGCGCAAATCTGCATGTATGGTGATTTCTTTTGTTATTCCATTCTTTATTATACCCAATTTAGTTAAAACTTTGACTTCTATACTCCATGAAATTAGTAGAATATCCTTGATATTTACGTTTCATCCAAAGATCTTTTCATGAAAATATTCTTCCGATCATTCTTGAATTTTACTCTACAAAGCGTTATCATGTTGACAATTTGACGTTAATAATTCCCCGATAAAATAATTCTTGAACTTGTTTTATTGAATTCTTATATCATTGTCATCATCCTCATGTTTATATTTTTTTTAAAGTCATCTCATGGCTCAGTAGAGCATGGATGGACTTGGTATGATTATGACCGAGGATTATTCTTGCCGTAATCACGACCGTAATGTTACAAATGATGTGATTAAAAATCCTCGAAGGGTCAGTAGTGCATTGATGGACGATTGTTGGCATGATCATGACCATTAATGAATACACAACTATTCTCGGCCCGTGAGTGCGAGAATAATTGTGATCGTGATACTTAAGAATATCCTCGGCGTAGTGCGGGGGTGATTCGATGATGTGGATTATTTATTAAAGTTTGAGTCTCAA
This sequence comes from Panax quinquefolius, assembly GCA_020205615.1. NCBI lineage: Eukaryota > Viridiplantae > Streptophyta > Magnoliopsida > Apiales > Araliaceae > Panax > Panax quinquefolius. The sequence continues at coordinate 123,396,423 of CM035170.1, forward strand.
ATTTATAACAAAGGATGAAAAACCTTTTAAAATCATAAAAGATAGTAGATTTTATTTTCTACTTGACTCTTTTAATGGATTAGCATATTCATTATGATTAAACCGGGTTGTCTATCAGATTTTATCGGTTTAACATTGTTGAAGACTATTGATAATTTATTACGCATTATCTTAGTCATAATATTTCTTCTTGGGCTAGTTGAGCTCACCCTTTCTTTCATCGCTCTCTTCTTGAAATGAGAATATAAATTTGGGACGAGTCGGGAAACGGTGATGGTCCTGAAGATAGCATTAGTAGTCCTCACTATTCTGTGAAATAAAGGTGATAATAATTGTAATGAGGACTTTTGTTTGAGTTTGTATAATATCTAGTAGACGATATTTGTATTTAAACTCACGCTTTATATCAGTATTGTACCACGATGGTGGAGGTGGAGGTGGAGGTCAGGATAGTTGTGGCGCCCCCCAAAATAAGTATACATCACCCATTCCGAGTTGTCAATACATGATACGTAAACAACTACAACTTTATTATTACAACAATAAAACTATGAGTTTGAATACAAAATAATATCTTCTAGACAATATCTATACTCGATAAATCCTCATCACATTTATTGACACATTATTTTACAAAAATAGTGAGGACTACTAAATAACTCTCTCTAGAACTTTCATTCCATACCCCGACTAAATACTGCTATATTCTCGCCTCTGAGAAGAAAAATGGAACAAAAAGGAAAAGGGTGAGCTCAACTAGCCCAAGAAAGAATATTATGACTAAGATAATATACAACAAATTATCGTTAGTCTTCAACAGGAAAAATCTAATAGAATACAATAGACAACAAATTTTAAATCAATATTCGCAGCGGAAATAATAATTCATTAGAAGAGTTAAGTAGAGAATGCAAACTACTATATTCTATGATAAATTTAAAAGTTCATCATCTATCTTTTATCCCCAGTAACATCAACCAATATATATCTCGAATCAAATATTCATCTTTTACTACATGTGCCAAAGATATTCATCATTAATCATGTTCATCTAAACACATGTTCATCTTTGCACTACTGGACCAAAGATATTCTTCAGAAATCATTCATCTTTGCACTACATGCCCAAGAGATATTCAATAATATCATCATTTAAGACATGGATGATGAAAATATTTTTAAAGAAACGAATCCAGTGAAACAAAATGACAAGAATTAAGGATTAAGGATTCGTACTTTATTTTATCCATGTCCAAAAATACCTCAAAAATAATCATAGTGGTGTAAAATTCAAGAATGATCAAAACATGGATACAATCAAAGCTAGTATCCACAATAGATATTTTAGATTAAAAGGAAAAATTTTCATTTTTCGATGAATAGTGTCGATTCGTGAATAATAGTGTCGTATACGTGAATAGTCTTGAGATATCGTGAATAAGTAATGTGACGCCCCAAAATAGGTCCATTCCATCCAACCCATTCTCGAGTCGCCAAAAACACGGTATGTAAACAACTACAACTTTATTATTACAACAAGAAAAGCGTGAGTTTAAATACAAATATTATCTTCAGATAATATCTATACTCAAATAAATTCGCATCACATTTATTGATACATTATTTTACAAAATGGTGAGGACTACTAAACAATCCTTTTCTAAAACCTTCATTCCATACCCCGACTGTGTACTCGCTATATTCTCGCCTCCACGAGAAGAATGGAACAAAAGGAAAAGGGTGAGCTCAACTAGCTCAAGAAGAATATTATGACTAAGATAATATACAACAAATTATCGTTAGTCTTCAACAGGAAAAAATCTAATAGAATACAATAGACAACAAATTTTAAATCAATATTCGGCAATGAAATAATAATTCATTAGAAGAGTTAAGTAGAGAATGCAAACTACTATCTTCTATGTATGAATTTAAAAGTTCATCGCCTATCTTTTATCCTCGTAACAACAATCCATAAACATCTGGAATCAAATATTCATCTTTGCACTCACAGCCAAAGATATTCATCACCGTCATGTTCATTTAAACACTGCTCATCTTTGCACTACGGGCAAAGATATTCTTCAAAATCATTCATCTTTGCACTACTGTGCCAAAGATATTCTTCGAAAATCATTCATCTTTGCACTACGGACCAAAGATATTCAATAATATCATCATTTAAGATCGAGGATGATGAAAATATTTTTAAAAGCGAATCCAAAGGAAACAAAATGACAAGGATTAAGGATTAAGGATTCAGTACTTTGTTTTATCCATGTTCAAAATACCTCAAAATAATCATAGTGGTGTAAAATTCAAGAATGATCAAAACATGGATATAATCAAAGCTAGTATCCGAATAGATATTTTGGACAAAAAGAAGAAATTTTATTTTTCGATGAATAGTCAGAGTATCGTGAATAGTCTTGCAGTATCGTGAATAAGAACTCCCGACACCAAAAGATAGAAATTCCACAAAAAACATTTTCACGCTTCATAATAGTACTGTGAATAGAAACTTCGTGAATAAGAACTCATGAATAGTAACTCGTGAATAAGAACTCATGAATAATAACCCCAGACATAAAAAGGTTCCAAATTTGATAAAAGTTCCAACCAATATTTCAAAGATAATAATATTGAAGAAATAATATCATTTGAGAAGAAAATAACATCCCTTACCTCAAAGAATCGATTTCTTGGAAGGAAAGATCTAAGTGATCTTTGAATGAAACTTATCTTCAATAAAGAACTCTCAAAGTATCTAAATACTCACAAAATACGCTCAATAATATAGAGAGAGAAGAGAAAAACTTTGTTTACGGTGTGATTTTCAATTCTAACTTAGCCTCTATTTATAGGAAAATGTTAGCCAACCAAGCAGACTTGACTTGCTACACCGATGGCTTTACTCGCTACTATTGCCACCCACCACATTTGAAATAAAATTCAGTACATTTTTCACCAACCACAAGTGGGGCCCACTCAATTCTAGAATTTTCCACCAAAATCAATTATAACCCTACTTTCCTAATCAAACACCTCTTAAAATTTATAACAAATCATTCATTCATTTTAACGGTTCAAAATTTGTAGACATATACTCAACTTATATATGTATAACATATCCAAAAATCGCAACGATCCAATCTACGATTAAAATTATAACTCACGCAATATATCGTAAAAATAATCGATTTGATTTTTAATACCTCCATTCCGACAAAAATACTTGATAAAACACCTCAACATTAAATCCTTCAATTATAACCACATATAATAAATAAATCCATCATTTATATCCATATCAAATAAATATTTTCTTATCATATAAATCAATAATTAATTATTCACAAATAATATTACTGTAATCACAATTATGATGACCAGTAGTTCCGGAGGAAGAGGGGGCTTTCCAGATAAGGATTTCTCCTTCTTGGCAAGCAATTAGGTGACCAAACCTCTCCTCGATGTAACTTTCTAGACATTGCCAATAATGCTATCTAATAATATTATTTAAATAATATGAATTATTGATCCGATAATGGAGATAATGTGGCAGTGACAATTATTGAACAACAATAATATAAAATATCAACGCAAAGAATTATTGAATCAATAAAATAAAATATTGAATAAGAATTAACTCGTGGAAAATTATTGAGTAAAGGCTTCACGTAAGGATCAATAATTGATGCAATACCGTGTCTTCTTTGTTCAACAACGCAGTATTAGTGTGTTTTAACCACCGGGTATTCCAACAAATTATAATCTGGAATAATTACGCTCGTTATTTTTAAACAACTTATATTTGTCGCTTTCCTCATTCAATCGCTTTCCACATTATGGGGCCCATACACGGTTCTTGTAGTCATTGCATTTAATATTCCCAAGCGATTTAATATTCCACGACCAAACGAATATTCCCCGCAAAAATGAATATTTTATAACCACATGCTTATTTTGAAATATTTCATGTATTTTACCCCTAACTATCCACATTAATCAAATCAACCCTTACTATTTCAAAATAATAAATAAAGGAAATTCCTTTTATTTAAAAAAAATTTGAGGTCTTACAAGTAACTCAGACACCAAAAGTTCCAAATTTGATAAAAACTTCAGATCAATATTTCAAAGATAATGACATCAAGAAATAATATCATTACTGAAAAAATAATATCCCTTACCTCGAAAAGACAAGATTTAACAGAATAACCGGATATAGGTTATGACTTGAACTTGCACCGTATAGCAATATTCAAAGTATACTCAAAATACTCACAAGAATACGCTTCGATAATATAGAGAGAAAAACTTGGCTTTTACGGTGTGATTTTCAATTCTAACCCAAGACCCTATTTATAGAAAATGCTTAGAACACCAAAAGCGTAAAATTTAATATAATAATAATATATATAATCAAATTTCTTACGCACACAAATCTGGTCCAAACTTCACCACACATGTGCCAAAAAACAATAAAACGTTTTTCTTAATAAAAATAATTAAAACTTCCAAAATCAATTATTTGAACTTGAAACTTCAATAATTCATAATAAATAGTCCTTTTATCAAAAAATTGAATCTCGCGTTTTTTTATAGGAAATTCAATTCTCTACAACTTTGCGAATAAAAAGTTTTTCCAAATTCTAAATGTAAATTGACCGAAATCCACAAACGAAGGCGATTTTACAAAATTATAATCAAATTTCAAATTCGATAAATGGGGTCCAATTTACATGTTTAACATGTTTTAAACATTTATTGCAACAAAAATACTCTTCCTCCTCAGATACTCATATATCCCACATTCGTTGTAAAATATCACCATTATTATATTATTAAAATATAATAATACATTTAAATGAATTATCTTATCGTAAAAAGATAAAATTTCAATTTTCAACAATTGTCACATTAAAATTTTCTCCATCTATATCCACATAAAATCAATATTTTTCTCATCATATAAATCAATAATTAATTATTCACAAATAATATTACTGTAATCACAATATTGACAACCGTGCGCAGTTCACAGGAAAGAGGGCTTTCGAATAAAGATTTCTCCTTCTTGGCATGAATTAGGTGACCAAACCTCTCCTTGATGTAACTTTCTAGACATTGCCAATAATGTTATCCAATAATATTATTCAGATAATATGAATTATTATCTCGATAATGAAAATACTTGTGTATTCTTGTGTTTTAACCAAAGGTAGTATTTTAACAAGATAAATGTAACAATAACTACGCCTGCTATTTTTAAACCACTTATATTTGTCGCTTTCTTCATCCAATCGCTTTCAAGTTATGGGGCCCACAAAATATCTGTACTTGTAGTATTTAATATTCCCCGACAAAGAAGAATATTCCACTACCAAACGAATATTCCCCGACAACAAGGAATATTTTATAACCACTTGCTTATTTTGAAATATTTGCGTATTTTACCCATAACTATTCACATTAATCAAATCAACCTTTACTATTTCAAAATAATAAATAGAAAATTAAATTTCATTAATAATAAGTTGGGGTCTTACAACTCCCTCCTTATGAAATTTCGTCCTCGAAATCGACGTCACGTATTCACAGTGTTTCAAAAGGTGAGGATACCTCGCTTTCATTTCGTTTCTAATTCCCGTGTCATTTCCTCTATAAAGCATGATTCCTCCACGTAACTTTAACTTGTGGTATGACCTTTCTGGCGTAAGACATGCTCCTTCCTATCCAAGATCTTGACAGGTACCTCCTCATACGTTAAGTCTTCGGCTATCTTGTCTGGTTCTAACTCTATAACGTGGTTCGGGTCTTTCACATATTAACGAAGTATAGATATGTGAAACACATTATGAACACGAGACATACTCGGAGGTTACGCAAGTCTATAGGCTACATTTCCTACTCGATCAAGAATTTGAAATGGACCAATAAATCGTGGATTGAGTTTTTCTCTCTTCCCAAATCTTGTAACTCCCTTCCATGGAGCAACTCGCAACAATACATGATCCCCTATACTAAATTCCACGTCCTTTCGATGAAGATCCGCATAACTCTTTTGTCAATCTTGTGCCGTTTGTATACGTTGTCGAATCATTTGGATCTTTTCGGTGAGTCATACGTCTTTAATCTCTCGGGTCCCAACAATGTTAAGCTTCACCCACCTCATCCCAACATATTGGAGAACGACATTTTCGTCCATATAATGCTTGAATGGAGCCACACCTATACTTGCTCGATAATCATGTTTGTGTAGGAGAATTCCACCAATGGTAAATACTTATCCTAACCGCCTCAAGTCTGTGACACGTAGTCTTAATAGATCTTCAAGAGTTTGAATAGTCCTCTCGATTGTCCGTCTGCTTTGGGGATGGTATGCCAAACTAAATCGCAAACTGCCCTCATAGCTTTTTTCAAGCTAACCCAAAATCTTGAAGTGAATCTTGGGTCACGATCCAAAACTATGGATACTTGGCACGCCATGCAACCTCACAATCTCATTCACGTATATATTAGCAAGAGCGTTCAAGGAATAAGTATAAGACCCGACTTTTATAAATAAAGATGAATTTTTTATAAATATTATTTTTGAATATTTTGGAATAAATTTGATATAATGTTATAGTTGTGGGTAATATTTATAAATTTTTCAAAGTAAGCAAGTTGTTATAAAATATTAGTTTGGTGAGGAATATTCTTTTTGTCGGGGAATATTCGTCGACGACTTTCAATCATTAGTGGACCCCCATTAACCAGTATTATTGTAGTAGTTAAGCGACAAAATTATTTTTCTATAAAAATAATCGGCAGAGGTGTTATCATTCAAACCGTTGAACTACCCTTGGTAGTAAAAGAAATGAATGTCTGAGTGGTTGTATAAGTAGCATACGATATTGATTATTGATCTTTACGCGATGAGAAGTCACTCAATTTATGCTCGATTATTCTTTCTGACAATAATCACGATCATATCTCTTGTATTATTGATTCAATTATTGTCACGATTATCATCATCATATAATATGTTATATTATTAATTGAGAATGACAAGTTATAAATGATTAATAATTGTTGAAAGATTAAATATGTGTTGATTAAAAATAAAATGATTTGTGGTAATATTTTTCAATCCTTGATGTATATAAAGAGTCTCATTATGAGACGTTTGTGGTAAGTTTGATTATTTTATGGGGGCCCATATGTCATCATCTAAGAGTCTCTTCGTTAATAGTATTTACCTTCACCGTCGATAGTAATTACCTTTGTGAATAAGAATTACCTTTGTGAATAAGTAATTACCTTCGTCGATAGTATTTCCTTCGTCAATAGTATTTACCTTCGTCAATAGTAATTACCTTCTTCAATAGTATTTTCCTTAAATCGATAATAATTACCTTCGTCGATAGTAATTACCCTTCGCAAATAGTAGTTGTCTCTTGATATTACCAAGAGTTAATCGTCTCTTTGGTATTCCAAGGGTTAATTACCCTTCATGAAATAGTAGTTGTCCTTTCATATTACCAAGAGTTAACGCCTCTTGATTGTTCCAAGGGTTAATTACCCATTCATGAATAGTAGTTGTCTCTTCATATTACCAAGAGTCATTTTGACCCCGTTCAAGGACTAAGAGCCACCCTCGGTTTTTCTATAAATAAAAGCTCATTCCTTCATGATTTCTTACTTAATTCACTTTGAAACTCTGAGAGAGAAACTATAGAGAGAAAGAAGAAAAGTATTCTCGCTACTTCACTTTTCCAATATTCAGCTTCTTCTAAGGTAGGGAATATTATTTGTTGTACTAAATGAGGGTGTTATTTTTTATTCATGAAGAGAACTTTTGTTATTCCATTCTTTATTATTACATTGGAATAACTCGTAAAAAGTGGCATACCTATACATGACACAGTATATGCGGAATACCCTATACTTGGTGAAATCCTTATATTATTCCATTCTTATTTATTCTGTTTGAATAACTCAGATACGCTGGAATCCCCTATACTTGGTGACATTCTTCATTATTCATTGGAACATCCCATCTGCATGTGTTTTACACCGGACTTCGGTTCCGTCTTTTTATTATTATTATGTTGGAACATCCTATCATGTGTTTTACAATTTGACTTGGTTCCGCTCTTTATTATTATTCGTTGGAACATCCCATGCATGCGTTTTACGTGGGACTGGTTCCATTATTTATTATTCTATTGGAATAACTCACCATGCGAAGGCCTATCGCATTTACGGTGATTTCTTTTGTTATTCCATTCTTTATTATACCCAAATTGGTTAAAACTTTGACTTATACTCCATGAAATTAGTAGAATATCCTTGATATTTGCGTTTCATCCAAAGATCTTTTCATGGAAATATTCTCTTTGATCATTCTTGAATTTTACTCTCATAAAAAATGATTATTTGACAATTTGGGCGTTAATAATTCTGAATAAATTAATTCGTGAACTTGTTTTATTGAATTATTATGTCATTGTCATCATCCTCATGTTATATTATGTTATCTTTGGCTTACGTGCATAGATGAACTTAGTATGATTATGACCAGGGATCATTCGGTATAATCAGGGCTTGTTATAAATGATGTGATAAAAGTCCTCAGTGGCTCAGAATCTTTGTGATGGATAGTTTTTGTATATGATTATGACCGGGGGTGATTCGGTATAGTCGTGACCATTGATAATTTGATGAAAATCCTTGGCCGTGGTACGAGGATGATTAGATATTGTGGTTTATTCATTAAACCTGAGTCTTAGTGATAAAATTGATGAAAACCTTTTAAACCTAAAAGATAGTAGACTTTATTTTCTCTTGACTCTTTTAATGGATTAGATATTCATTGCAGATTAAACCGGTTGTCTATTGTATTTTATCGCTTTAACATTGTTGAAGACTATTGATAATTTATTCTGCATTATCTTAGTTATAATATTTCTTCTTTGGGCTAGTTGAGCTCACCCTTTCTTTCTTTCTGCTTTCTCTTGTGAAATGAGAATATAGGTTTGGGACGAGTCGGGGAAAAGAGTGATGGTCCCGAAGATAGCATTAGTAGTCCTCACTATTCTCATTAAATAGTGTGACAATAAATGTAATGAGGACTCCTTGAGTATGGATATTGTCTAAATGACAATATTCTATTAGAACTCTCGGTTTATGTATTGTCGTATGTTACACGGACGGATGTATAATTAAGTTTGTATTTGAATTTATGTACCATGTAAGTGGCGACCCAAGATGGGTGGCGACGATACTTAATTTTGGGGGCGCCACAATAAGTCTCCGATTTCGGCAAAGAAATGAAAGACTTGGTTAATCTATCAACAATAACCCAAATAAGCATTGATGCCTTGAAACCGTAGGAAGACCCGTAATGTAAATCCATGGTAATGTGTTCCCACTTCCATTTCGGATCTCAAGTGGTGCAAACGGACCCTTAGTACTAGATGCTCGCTTTACACGTTAAGCAAGTTAAACACATCGAGATAAACTTTGCAATCTCTCTTCATATTGTTCCACCAAAATGTATGTCAAGAAGATCATGATACATTTTAGTACTTCCAGGATGGATTGCAAATGGTGTATTGTGTGCCTCCATCATAATCTTGTACTTCAAATCGAGTCGTTAGAACACAAAGTCTAGAGTGGACTCAAGTATTCCTTCTTCATCAATTCTCGCCCAAAAATAGCTCCTTCTTGTATTTCTTTTCTTCATACGCGCATCATTCCTGGATTGCGTGGCTTGAAGCGAACCTTAACTTTTCTATTAAAGTTGGTTCTACGCGATACTACTTGCATCATCGCACTCATTCCCGCGATATGATCTTCTACTCAACGCGTCAACTACCACGTCGCTTTTTTTGGGATGGTATTGAATAGTTAGTGGTCGTAGTCTTTTGATAGCTCGAGCCAACGTCGCCGCCGTATTGAGTTCTTTTCGAGTGAAGAAATATTTAAGGCTTTTATGGTCCGAATATATCTCCACTTTCTCCCCATATAAATAGTGCCTCCATATCTTTAAGCAAACGAACGCATTGCGCTGACTCTAGATCATGAGTAGGATAATTCCTCTCATACTCTTTAAGTTGTCGCGAGGCATAAAGCTATGACTTTCCACGTTGCATGAGAACACATCCTAACCCTTTGCACGAAGCATCACCAGAGATAACAAATCCATCCGAACCAGATGGTATTGTTAGAACAGTCAAAAAATAAGTCTCCTCTTAAGCTCTTGGAAACTCTTCTCGCATTCTTCGCTCCAAACGAATTTTGTATCCTTCCGAGTTAATTTGGGTTAATGGAGTAGCGATTCGAGAAAACCCTTCCACGAATCTCCGATAATAACCAAATTAAGCCCAAAAAATACGTACTTGATCAACATCGAATTGGTTGCTCTGACTTTACTTCAGATTGCTTCAATCTTCACGGATCAACAGATACTCCATTTTTCGACACCACGCCTCAAGGAATGCTACTTCCTCAAGCCAAACTCGCATTTCTTCAATTTGGCATATAGTTTGTTTTCACAAAGCCTTTGGAGTACCAGCTTCAAATGGTGCTCATGAACTTCGCGACTTTTGGAATATATGAGGATGTCATCAATAAAAACAACAACAGTGAAACAAAATGACAAGAATTAAGGATTAAGGATTCGTACTTTGTTTTATCCATGTCCAAAAATACCTCAAAAATAATCATAGTGGTGTAAAATTCAAGAATGATCAAAACATGGATACAATCAAAGCTAGTATCCACAATAGATATTTTAGGCGAAAGGAAAAATTTTCATTTTTCGATGAATAAAGGCCGATTCGTGAATAATGTAAGATATCGTGAATAAAGGTCGATATCGTGAATAAGAACTCTAGACACCAAAAGTTTCAAATTTGATAAAAACTTGATCAATATTTCAAAGATAATGATATTGAAGAAATAATATCATTCTGAAAAAAAAAAATATCCCTTACCTCGAAAGACAAAGATTTCTAGTTGAAACACCCTGATATAAAAGTTATGACTTGAACTTTAACGTATAGCAATACTCAAAGTATACTCAAAATACTCACAAGAATACGCTCGATAATATAGAGAGAAAACTCATTTACGGTGTGATTTTCAATTCTAACCCAAGACCCTATTTATAGGAAAATCTTTAGAACACAAAAAGCGAAAATTTAATATAATAATAATATATATAATCAAATTTCCTACGCACACAAATCTGGTCCAAACTTCAGCCACACATGTGCCAAAAACAATAAAAACGTTTTTCTTAATAAAATAATTAAAACTTCCAAAATCAATTATTTTGAGAACTTGAACTTCAATAATTCATAATAAATAGCCCTTTTATCAAAAAAAATGAATCTCGCGTTTTTTGTAGGAAATTCAATTCTCTACAACTTTGCGTAATAAAGTTTTTCCAAATTCCAAATGAAATTGACCAAAATCCACAAACAGACGATTTTACAAAGTTATAATCAAATTTCGATCGATAAATGGGGTCCATCGACAAGTTTAACATGTTTTAAACATTTATTGCAACAAAAAATACTCTTCCTCCTCAGATACTCATATATCCCACATTCGTTGTAAAAATATCACCATTATTATATTATTAAAATATAATAATACATTTAAATGAATTATCTTATCGGAAAAAGATAAAATTTTAATTTTCAACAATTGTCACATTAAAATTTTTCTCCATCTATATCCACATAAAATTAATATTTTTCTCATCATATAAATCAATAATTAATTATTCACAAATAATATTACGTAATCACAATATTGACAACCAGTGCGGTCCAGGAAAGAGGGCTTTCCAATAAAGATTTATCCTTCTTGGCAAGTAATTAGGTGACCAAACCTCTCCTCAGATGAACTTTATAGACATTTAATAATATTATCCAATAATATTATTCAGATAATATGAATTATTGCTCTATAATGGAAAATATTGTGTCTATCGTGTTTTAACCACCAAGTATTTTAACGAAGATAATTGAATATAACCTGTAATTATTTTTAAACCACTTATATTTGTCGCTTTCTTCATCCAATCGCTTTTTCAGTTATAGAATACTTAAAAATCTTTATCGCTACCGTGCATTTAATATTCCCCGATGCAAAGAATATTCCATTTACCAAACGAATATTCCCTCGACAACAAGGAATATTTTATAACCACTTCTTTATTTTGAAATATTTATGTATTTTACCCATAACTATTCACATTAATCAAATCAACCCTTACTATTTCAAAATAATAAATAGAGAAAATTAAATTTCATTAATAATAAGTTGGGGTCTTACAGGTAGGGTGGGGTGGGGTGGGGTAGGGTGGGGTGGAATTTTTGATTTGGATTTGGAATAAAATATGGGTCAAAAAATGGTTAACCGGGTTGGAACTATAACTAACCCAAATAAATATGGTTCCAAACTTTAACCAACTCAAATAAATAAATATAATTAACTAACCCGTTTGATTCCAGTTAATATGGGTTGACCCGACAGTTAACCAACTATATTGCCAGGTCTACTCGGGCCTCACTCAAATTTCTGATTTTTTCACTTAGACCCTTGAATTTATTTAAAATTTTACTTATATTCTTTCTAAATTTCTCAAAATTTTCACATCTTATGTAAAATAAACAATATATATATATATATATATATAATATATGACAAAAGATTCATTCACGAATTTATTATTAACTTTTAATTGTTCATCTTTTAAAAAGTACAAGTTATTGATATTTATTTTAAATTGTGATTTATTATTTTAGAAACGTATCTTACTTATTATTAATTATTTTTTTGTATATTAAGATTGACATTTTGCAGATCTTTGATAAATGTAACATAGATGCATTTCTTGACGTAATATATTTAGGGGTAAACATGCAAAAAAAAAACAATACATTCTTAATTTATTGAAATTTCTCACATCTATTATTACGTTGTGTTGCAATACCATTCATTAATGTATTTGAATATTGTGTTTAATTGTGATTTTACATGTAAAGGATATGTATTTTTTTTATAATTTAATTTATATTAGTATTTTTTTAAACAACAATATTATTATCACATAAAAAAGATCATACAATGCCAAATGATATTTTTTATGTGATAGTATCATTATTTTTTTTAAAACTCACACCTTTTTTTGACATGTTAAGAGTATCACCGGGTCAAAGGCCACTCGATAAATGAGATGCATTTTTCACTAGACTATATCATATTTGATATTAAATGTCAATATTTAAATGGAGAAAATTATTTTTATATGAGATTTTAATATTTCTACATACTATTCTACTCTCTCATATAAAAGATAAACTCATTTTTATTTAATGTGAAAGATGATTACGTGAAAATATAAAAATATATGTGAAAAATATTAATTTCTTATTTATATGCGTGTGTAATTTTTTAAAAATGAAAAATTAAAATAATTAGAGAAAAAATTGTCGCCTATGACAAGTTTCATCAACTTTTTCCATATATATTTTGTAAAATATTAACTTGTAATTAAAAACTCATTATAGAGAGATTTTAAAAAAAATGAGGATTACGTATTTTATTTCCTTCGCGTAAATGACATTTTTATCCATATATATTGTTGGCTAAAAAACGTTTGACCTCTACCTGGTGCTCACTTGCCTCTAATAAATTATCTCCCCTCAAGCGAATTGGCCTGCAAACCCTAATTATCTGAACAAGTTACAACGATAACGTTGTTATAGTATCTTAATTCAGGTATGGCGTTTAATTCAGCCACTCCCGTTTCTTTTTTACTTGCCCTAATTGCTTATATCTGGATGCCCTAATTCCGTTTCTTTTTATTTATTGTTTGTTGAATTGTATTATATCTTTTAGATTTAATATGCAACTTCAGTATATGAATCTAACCTTTTTAGGCTGTAGATCATAGGCAAGTCAAATTATTACCTCTATTTATTGTTTGTTGATCGTTAGTATTATTATTTTTTATTAATATTTATATTTAAAGTGTTTAGGTTTTGAGATGTGGAAGTTGTACAGTGGCTATTTTGTTTGAGTTTATGGCAGGTCAAAATTGTTGAAATGTATTATAGACTAGAAAAGCATGTGATTTGCAAACTGACACATAGGGACATAGAACAAAATAGTTTTCATGTTATTGAGAACTGAAATATCATATTAAATACTATCTTGGTCTTAAAAGAGGCTCCAGTTTGTTTTACTTAGACATACTACCACCGTTCCACAAAAATAGTCCGATTATGACTTTTTAAAATCAATTTGTGAAATCCTACCATTCAAAATTGATTCATATTTATTTGATTTTAGTTTATTCAATTTTCAATTGTAATTAATTTAAACTATCTAAAAAAACTTTTACGAGAGTTATAAAATTTGTTGTTTTCAAAACTCATATGAACTACATAAAATTTTAATTTTAGGATTTTGCGATTTGACTTAAAAATATTGGTGTGATTCTTTTTTGTGGAAGGGAGAGATTATTATTTTTATGATATATTTATATATATATATATATATATATATATATTCTTTTCTTCTCAATCACAACGTTTTGTCTTCGACTTTGATATTGGAAAAAAGAGAGTCAGGCAAACTGTGACGTGGTTTAAGTGGAGTTTTCATTTTGAGACAAATGGAGTACATTACATTCTGAAGCCCTGGTTGGCATTGAAGTATTTATGATGTAAAAGTCTGTGCTTCCGGATAATTTATAAGGTAAATGGGCTCTAACTATTATGTTTTTTGACAGGTTGAGGTTATAGAGAAGCATGTCGTCTGTATCCAGTCAGCCTCAGTTCCGCTACACACAGCCTCCATCTAAGGTCCTCCATCTGAGGAACTTACCATGGGAGTGCACTGAGGAGGAACTGATTGAACTTGGGAAGCCATTTGGTAAAGTTGTAAACTCAAAGTGTAACGTTGGAGCCAACCGAAATCAAGCTTTTATTGAATTTGTAAGTGTACATCAATTGTCACCCTCCCCGCATTCCACCCAATGCTCATTGTGCTGATCCTTTTCCATTACAAATGTTCTCAAATTATATCTCTCTTATCTTTTTATAGGCTGAATTAAATCAAGCTATAGCGATGATATCATATTATGCCTCATCATCAGAACCGGCTCAGGTACGAGGCAAAACCGTCTACCTACAATATTCCAACAGACAAGAAATAGTGAACAACAAAACTACAGCTGATGTAGCTGGAAATGTACTGTTGGTAACAATTGAGGGTACTGATGCACGGCTCGTCAGCATTGATGTTCTACACCTGGTAAGTAATTTTATGTTTTTTTCTCTCTTGCATGGCTACAAAGAGGTACACATGTCAATAAAAGATGCTGCCTATGTTTTTTGGTGGTTAGATTGTAGCATGCCGTGCTTGTTTAAGCTTTTGTTTGACATGAATGTGAATAAATCAGCAGGTCCATGTCAAGGAAATTGTCTTCGATGGCAGCTTATTGCATTGGGAGAAAGAGCGCATGTGTGTTTGTCTCCTTTCTCCTTCCCTTAACACTGGCTCTTTCTTCCTCCTCATCTTCCTACCTACCGCTCTTAGAGTTTCAGATGCTTTATTTTCTTTTGTTGTTCTGCATCTTTCTAGCTTCCAGTTCTGCATGGTCTATGTTGGAATGTTATGCTTGTGGCATAATTATCCATAAAGCAGTTTGAATATTGGATGAAATTGTCTGATTATCTTGTTTATACAATGTTTTGTCCTTCTCAATTAACATGAGAACTGGCAAATTCTGAACTGGGAAGTATAGGAAGCTGCTCTTGTAAGACCAAAGAATAGCTCTTATACGTAATCGTTGGGTATGGTAGATATTAATCAAGAAAAAATAATTATTGCATAAGGTGAACAATATGTTAATTCATTTTGATTTTCTTAGCATATGATAAATAAAATAATAGCTCATGGTTGTGCAACCCTTTTGAGGTTTAAATATATGGTGTTATACTTTATTTGTTCTCGATAAAGTTCATGGCTTAAAGAAAAGCCAATATTGGGTGTTCAAAATTTTTAAATAAAATGAACTTTGTTTTCTCTTCTGAAGAGAGCAATATCCACGGCCTTGCCTGGATTTATACTCATGATGTTAAGTGGGGTATTACCGGCTTGAGTTTGAGCGAGCACATTTGTAGCAAACCACTATGCCAAATGTCATTAATTGAGTAATAGGAAGTTTGAGTTCTGTAAACGTTTTTGTTAGATTAACCATCTAACAGCATGTACGTGTCAAAAGAAATTCTATAGCATTGTTACAACATAGAATTCAGCCAACTGATACCATTTTCATTCTTTTAGTATTGCACTTGTTACAAGCAATATTTGTGTGTTTATTGTCTGATGTGAGTAGGTTGTGTATAGAATTGAAGTGTGTTATCCACTTATCCCTGTGTGTATGCATTATTAGTGGTTGCAAGTTGTTGCTTTGACTGGGGAATGAGCCGGAAGATTTCAGTTTATACCCAGTTTTATAACTATAAAGTAATAATTGATGGAATTTCCTTCTAAATATACCATATATATTTACCTTGATCTATTTTTGAAGATAATTTTTGTTTAACAGGTGTTTTCAGCTTTTGGATTTGTGCATAAGATTACTACGTTTGAGAAGACTGCTGGATTTCAGGTTTGTGTGTGTAGGCAAAATAAATTTAGTAACGCCTTCCAGTTTTATAACACTAGTTCATTTCAAATTTTATCTTAGGCTCTAGTGCAATTTTCCGATTCAGAAACTGCCTCTTCTGCCAAGGATGCACTCGACGGGAGAAGCATTCCCAGGTGATGTTATGTTTTGGGCTTGTGATATACTAATAATCTATCTGTAGATATGCTTCACATGCATTGGGCTAGAGCCTAGAAATGTTAGGTGCTACTCTTAAGAATTTGTAATAGGGTACATTCATGCTCCTTATTGCTCCCCCTTCATCCATCAAAGGATGACACAAGTACAATTTCCACGCATATTAAGAGAATGAAATTAAGGGACAAAGTATAAAGAAAGTTAGAATTTTGCCCATAGTAGACACCCCCCAAAAGTAGATTAATGAATCTTTTCTTTATTAAACTAGTGAACCCCATTTAAGTTCACTTTTGAGGTTAAAATAATCTTTTTTTAATCACTTTTTTCACTTAAATTTTGTTTTTGAGTCATCCTTTAGTGGACAATGTTTTTTCACACTTATATCATCCTTTGGTGGACGGAGGGAAATATATATTTTCTTTTCTATTCAGTTATTCCACAATTTTTGCACCACTCGCCTCCAATTACCAGTCTCTTTTCTTGGGGATTTACCTAAGTACACTGAAAGAGATTCTCACTTAAATTGATTGTCCGTCTGTGAGGCATGAACTGGTTTGTTCAAATGTCTGATTTATTGGTCAACGATTTTATCCATGGGAAATCATTGGTTTCTGACTGATATCTTTCATTTAAAATATTTATTGTCATTAATGATTTTATCACAATGATAACTCACAGGCCATCATTATGTAGAAGTTTTATTGAAATGTTACTTCCTGACACCTTTATATATTCCATACGAAGAGCAATGCAGGTTTTACAGTTTTGTCAATCATGGCCTCATGAATTACTACACGTTTTTACTTTTTGTGTTCCTTTATCATTGACTGACGTTTCAGTCTTGGACATTTATCAGTTATTTGATTCCAGAGCTGGGGCCATGTTCGCTTAGGATCACGTATTCTGCACACACAGATTTGAGTGTGAAATTCCAGAGCCATCGTAGCAGGTATTGGTGATGAATGATGATCAATAAATTTTTTTCAGTTTCTATTGTCTATGGGTACAAAATAACTCATCATATATATATATATATATATATATATATATATATATAGATATATATAGAGAGAGAGAGGGACTGAGAAAGAGAGACAGAGAGAATATAGCGTGATGGTAGTTACTTTCGACCACAACCATAGGTGGTTACCTTTTATGTAGCCCATGGATTTTAATCCAGTGGTTCAGACCTAAATTGTATTTCAACTAGACATTAATTGCATATTGTATATCACTATAACAATTAAGGAAAGTATATGTACTGATCAAGGACCTCTGTAGATAGGATATGATCAAGGAAAGTATACGTGTTTCTACTGATCAAGGACCCACAAGTCATGTCAACCCATCATTAAATCCTTAGTTGTTTGGATTATTTTATATTTCTATTTTAGATATTTTCAGTTGTTTTTTCTCTTTATTGAAATGAAAGGAAAACAAGAAGTACTGGACCTTCATGAAATATCCATGGCTGCCAATGGAATTGAAATTTCCTGAATCTTAGATTAATATAATAAGCAATTAATGTCATATTCTGTGAAGTTGCCTAAATTAAGACATCATTAACTAGTTTCCTACCTCATCATATTTATGGAGTTCCTTAATCAATTGAACTAATTTCCTGACTTGCTAAGATGGCATATGATGTGTAATTAATGTGTAGTTAGGATCAAGTGTCATTGGAGTATATGTATACTATGTTTTTTCCTCATTTTATACAATTCTTCATGTTCTTATAATCCAACTTTGTATTATGTTGTTATGTCTGCCTTACCTTTGAGGTTAATTATGTTAAAGAGTATTAAACTATTTACCATGGTAATGATACTAATTTTGATTCAG
The DNA here is from genome assembly GCA_020205615.1 of Panax quinquefolius. Taxonomy (NCBI): domain Eukaryota; kingdom Viridiplantae; phylum Streptophyta; class Magnoliopsida; order Apiales; family Araliaceae; genus Panax; species Panax quinquefolius. The sequence continues at coordinate 123,415,129 of CM035170.1, forward strand.
GGACTACACAAATCCTCTCCTTCCTGTCAATCAATCCGCCATAGATGCTAGTGGGCAGGTAAATACTGGAATTGGTATTTTATTTTTCTTATTAAGTATGGTGTTAGGTACCTATGGTGTTGAAATATAGTCGATCATGACCTAATACATGTAGCTGACAGGTTGGGATCTGATAATTTTGTTTTCTGTTTCTCCTAATTGACTTCCTTGATATGGATAACCATTATTTATGTGTGATTTCTTTTGGATTATATGAACAATGAGAAGCTTCTGAGAAATTTTAACCGGATTTCAGTACAGCATAAAATACTTGACTTTGCATGAATAGGTTGGTTTCCTAGTATTTAATACAACATGTACTTTGTTGGCTGTCCTTGTTTAAACCAGCAGAGCGGCTTTATCTCAGCACCACTTGATAGGAAGGTTTAATGTTTTTGGTAGTTTATCTAATGATAGTCATTTGTCGTTACTGCAGATTAGTGTGGGTTCAGATGGAAAGAAGCTAGAGCCTGAAAGTAATGTTCTTCTTGCTTCTATTGAGAACATGCAATATGCAGTCACCTTGGATGTTTTACACATGGTATCCTCGTGACACTATTATGGAAAGATCTTAAAATTTTGTGTAGGCTACTTTCTGTTTTTGTTTATTTTCTTCCTTTTCTTTGACTTTTGGTTAGGTTTTCTCTTCTTTTGGACCTGTCCTAAAGATTGCCATGTTTGATAAGAATGGAGGAGTTCAGGGATTGATTCAGTACCCTGGTAAGCAAAATCATGCAAATTAATAATACTCATTATGTTACTGAAATTTAATAATTCAACCTTGGTTTCTAAAATGCCGACAAGCTGAAGTAACCTGTTTGTACCTTGATGCTGACCAGGGTGCCAAACTGCTTATGTGATTGCTTTATAGTGATTTCATAGATGATGCAGTGGATCATATGTGATGAGAAACACAAGAACCTAGATTTGGTTATTAATTCTTCAGATTTGTCAATTAGGTAGAAATTGATGTAATCTTGTATTTTATTAAATAATTGGGAATTTATGCCAATTTATAGTAAAATGGATTTTAATATTTAGTTAAGGCGCTTTTGTCTTATAGTAATTTTTTTGTTCCCCAAGTACAATTAGGGTTTTGTTTCTCTTTAAACAGTAATTCCCACGGCTATTACCGAATTCAAGCTTAGCTCAACTTAGAATAGGTAGCACAATTCACATCTGCTTGTCTTGGATACGTTATAACTTGTGTTAGATGTTAGGGTGTTCAGATAAGTTGTTAATGTTGCAATGTATTTGCAGATGTTCAAACAGCCGTGGTTGCTAAGGAAGCCTTGGAAGGGCACTGCATTTATGACGGAGGATTTTGCAAGCTTCATATTTCTTATTCACGCCACACTGATTTGAGTATAAAGGTAATGAGGCTACTTAACAATTCAACATATGAGTGTGCTGACTTCCAACTTTAAAGCTTAGTAGATTGTGCTATCACATGTTCTTTGTCCATGCTTTATATATATGCATAACAAATTCCTATATTAGTCCGTTACAAATTAGTAGTAATTGCTATTGTCACAATGTCACCCCACCTTGCTCCCATCTTTTTTCTGGCTGGGGGTGCTATTCTGCCTTTGCTGGTGTGGGTGTTCACACTCAAAAGAGAATAAAAGTACTCCCCCCATGCCACAATATAATATCATATATTTTTATTTTTTAACGTCAATATGAGATATTTTCAAATTTAAAATTGGTGCGATTCATTTAACTTTTGGGAACACTAAATTTTGTATTTAGTAGTACTTTTTAAGTATTTTACAATTTCATAGTTCTATTGTTTAAAGTTGAATAAATTCATATACATAATGAATTTGAAAACCTCTCAATGGGACTTCAAAAGGTCAATATTGATTCTATATTTTGGAACTGAGGGAGTATTTACTTTGTTGTATCATGTTTTGATCTTAGGCCGAAGTCTTTTCTAAGCATTGAAAGCTATGGATAACAGTTTTGGCCCACTTTTGATCATTGTGCCCCTTTATCTATTGGATCGGCTTAACTAAAATATCTAATCATATGACATTCACCGTCAAATTAGTTTTTGTACTTTAGGCTCTATAGAGTAATTTTCTCTTAATCATCTTTATAGGGCCGGCCCCTGAGTTTTAGTAATTGGGTAAATTTTTTAATCAAATTTAAACTGATGGGCTGAATATATATATATACTATTCTTTGGGGCCCTAAAAATTTATCAATTTTAGTAGGCCTAAAGCCCAGGCACCTTGGGCTTTAGCCCAGACCCGGTGCTGGGCTGACTATTGAATGGTACTGAAGGGAAGGGTTTCAACTTTCAAATATCCATTTTTCGCATATATAAGGTGTTCAGAGCTCATTATAATTTATCATAAATATCAACACAAATTCTTTCATTATTTTCTTGATATCCTTAAATTTTGTGTACGACTTTATTTACAACTTAGTTAATTACTTGATGTGTGAATTGTTTTTCAATATTAATCGCATTCTTGTTAGGTAATCATATTGCGGTTGAGTATCAGTAATTGTCACAAATACAGTTGTATAATTGTTGGGGATTGTGTGATTTCATTTTTATAGAAGCTGAAAATAAACAGGGCCTAATTGTTGGGATGCATGTACTTATTCCAGGTCAACAATGATAGGAGCAGAGATTATACAATTCCAAATGTTCCAATGTTGAACTCCCAACCGTCAATTCTAGGGCAACAACCACATGCAATGGCAGGTCAAGGAGTGCATCAATACAACGGGGCCCAGTTTGGTCCTCCGGCTCATGAAGGGCATGCTGTACCTCCGCCTTCAGTTGGTTGGAGCTCGGGTGTTCCAGCAGTGCCTCATCAGTCCATGGCTGGACAGATGCATAGTCACCATTACATGCAACCTGCTAGAATGGCATCTGAATTGGGGCATTCCATGATGCAGTTGCATAATCAAAATGGCTTCCCGCATGGCGGATCCATACCCCGTTATCCACCTCAATAGTAATGTAATATCTACGCTCACTCCTTTAAGAGATTACATTGTAGGCTGCAATTGAAGTGTGGAGGTTTGAGGGAGAGACGATGTTAGGTTGGTTGGGCCGATGAATTAAGTAGTTTCTCTCTCTTTTCTTTAGAATTATAAGGGGGTGATATTCTTCCAGTGGATGTTTCCGGACCGTTGTGTAGGCTTACTACTGCTAAGCTTTTCTCCTTTTATTTTGTTAGTATATAGTATCTTTTTTTTGCAGTTTTCCAGCTACTTTTATCTTGAAGTAATATTATTCTATGTTTCCTTTGCTTATTGTGATCTGATGATGTTGGACAAGATTTGAATAAGAAAAATTGTCGAAAATAACTTCGCACTTGGGTGATGTTTTGCACGTTTCTTATTGAATATTAAAATCCTAACCACCATTAAATATTGAAATAAATAGATCAATTATTATCACGTTGAGCATACTACTATTTTTTTAAAATAAATTAAATTTTCTTCTTGGCTTTGAACTCGTCCCTATTACTTCATTTTGGTTCGAGAAAAGAAATATCTCTCTCAGTTGGACTATTACCTTGTAATTAAGTAAATTTTAAAAATTTCTTTGATGGTGGATCCCAATATAAAAAGTATTTCCTCCATCTCACAAAAGTTGCCGTCGTACATAAAAAATTCTTATAAAATACACAATGCAAACTGTTATACAAAAACTATTTAACCCCTAAAATATAATTAAATAAGATTCACTCCTTTAGTCCTTTTTAGGGAGAAAAAATGATTCATCGTAATTAAAATAAAATAAAATGATTCATCGTGTATTTATGGGGGATTCATTGCGGATAGCATTGATTTTTTTTTATTTTATTTCCTCTATATTTTTTTTAATTTGTATAAAAAATATACTAAAGACATCTTTTATGAGACAAAAGGAGTATCATATTCAACATGAAAATAGTATTCTTCTTTTATGTTTAGCTCCAATTATTTAATTATTTATTTAGCTAGTCTAAATTATATTTTTATGAAGTCCATAAACATTTGATTTAAATAATTGTTTTGTTTTAAATTATTTTTTATGTACTACTCATAGTCTGAATTATGTCATTCTTGAAGATCATTCAAATAGTAGTTTTTTTTATTAAAATAAATAGCTATTAGCTATTAGATATTAGTATGTCTTAAATTTTCTTTAAGCCATCAATTATATTGTAAAACAATGATTCTTAGAAATTAATAACATAGTTTAAAACTAAATCATGAAAATTAGTAACCTTTAATATTCAAGTATTTAACTGAATTTTAACTATACTAATTAAATTCATATTGAATTAAAAAATTACTATAAGCACTACTATTCTAATTTCAATATTTAGTTTTGTAAATAATAATATTAATATTACATACTATTGTAGTGTGAATTATATGTTTATAATAAGGAGATAGACTAATTTCGAGAACGCAATGGTTCAAATGACACCTCGTTATGAGTCGTATACCCGAATATATTGAGATGGAATCCCACTTGTAACAATTGTGAAACACATATAAAATTGTTAAAGTGGGATTACGGACCGCTAATGCACACTAGTTTCAAGAAAATGCTGGTTCGAATTAGGAGATTAGTCGGACTGCAGTTGAAAAACCTCATATTATCAAAAAAATAATAATAGAGATATTGTGATATAAATAAATATATGAATTAGGACGTAAATGTGGCAAAATTTGGTTTCTTAAGAAATTTTCATGCACGAGTCAATATTTAATTTGGTAGAAGAAGTTTTGAAACTCTCTATCAATTAATATTTAAAAAACAAATTTAATAACAAAAAAAAATTAAAAAAAAATGGAGACTATGGTCTATGAGAATGAGAGTCGTCCCGTAAATTTCCTACTTGTATAAAAATATCCAATCTCCAAGTATTAAAGGGATGGAGATGTTTGGATGGATTGAGTCGACGTTAAAATAAATAAAGGTCACAACACGCGAGACAACTCACTCAAGAGAGCCAATTTCAATCAATCGGGATAAGGTTTTGCCTCTCATCTCTTCTTTTTCTTCTTCCTCCCAGAGAGTGAAGAAATAAGTGTTGTTCAGTTTGACTGTTCAAATCTCTATTATAAACCCTAAAAATTAAAGCCATGACTATTACACTCCAAGTTTCCCTCCTTTTCAGGCCTTCACTCACTCCCTCAATTCGCACCTTCCATCTTTCTCTCTCTGCTCTTCCCTGGTCTACTTATTCTCTCTCCCATTCCTCACATTCAGTTTCCTACAAGTCTCGATTTTGCCGCCATCGTCTCCTGTTGCATTCTACATTGCATCCCGACAGTGTCAATTCAAATTCCACCTCTGAATCAACTCTTTCTAATAATAAAGATTTAATTTCGCCCGACTTTGAGGAATCGCAAGTTACCGATTTAATAAATGAACCTGAAGTTTCGGATTTGGAGCCCAAAATTGAGGCTGGCATAAAAACGGAGAATTTGGGGGTGGAGAGGGATGATTCGAAGAGTAAGCTACCAATTCTGGTGTTCTTGATGGGGGTATTTGGGACTTTGAGGAATAAGTTCGAGAAAGTTGCGCTGTCGGATTGGTTTAATTGGTGGCCTTTCTGGCGCCAAGAGAAGCGATTGGAGCTTTTGATTGCAGAGGCTGATGCAAACCCAAAGGATGCAGCAAAGCAGAGTGCTTTGTTTTCCGAGCTCAATAAACACAAGTAAGAATTCTTTTTTTTTTTTTTAATAAGAAAACTGGAGTAATTGTAGAATGATAGTGAAACAGTACTTATCTGGTCCTTATTTAATCTGCCGGCTTGTTCGCCTGGTGATTTGAGTAATTTTCCATTTTTATTTAACCAGAATAATTGTAGAATGATAGTGAAGCATTAGTTAAATGGTTCTTAATCTGCGGGGTATTTATGACATTACTGTGGTAAGGAAACACTGTTATGTGTGCTAAAGCATGTAAGAACATTGAATAACCCTTTGACCCAGGGGTGGAGGAGGGGGCCCACAAGTATTAAGATAATGATTGTATGTAACAGGGTCCACTATAATATCAATTGTCTATATTGCCCTTGTATTGGAAGAAGAAATTGTTAAGAAAAAAAAATAATTTTTTTATAACTTAGGATTGAGGTGGGATATCACAACTTTTCATTTAGTATATCTTCTTATCAAGTTGGCTTTAATTTTGCATATTGCTAAGCAATTAATGCTGGAACGAATTCTTTTCTGCTTATATTAATATTTATGACATTACTGTGGTAAGGGAAACACTGTTATGTGTGTTAAAGCATGTAAGAACATTGAATAACACTTTGACCTATTCTTAGTAGTCTTTTTATAGGTGTGATATGTGCTTTATAACATCTAATAACATGCATGCACCTAGTCCCGGAGCTTGTTAAGTTATTTGGACAGAGGTTGAAAGGGTGAATTTGCTTGACAATCTAGGCTCCATTTATTTCAAGGAAAGTATATTTGTATTTTGGGTGTTATGACAATAAAAAGTGGTAAATGAATATTAATTTTCAGGTCATTGCACAATTAACCTTCTTTTTTCCCCAAAAATAACTTGCAATTCTTAATTAGTAAATAATTTTGTGGAATTCGAGAAAATATTTTTTTTAGAAATAATTGGATCAATCATTACAATCTAGTGGGGCAAAATTTTTTATTTTAGGAGGCAAAAGGCTAATGAGGATATATGAAGCTTACTGTGCTTTAATGGTTTAGGTTAATACGTTTTGTTGCGCTATGGATTAATAGGTTGCATGAAGTTAAAATGTAGGTTGCTTGTTGTCACGACTCACGACTCGTTTCACTTGATATTAGCTAAATTTTGACTTATCAAAAATAAAATAATAATAATAAAAAGAAGTTAAATTGTGCAAAATATTCTGCAAACAACTTGATAGATGTTTTTTCAAGGTTTTTATGTCTAATTATCTGATAGATGATCTGAATATTCATATATCTTACACTCGAACGACCAAAGAGTCAATGGAAGGAGGACGTAAAAGATGGAAGAGAATGATAGATGACAGGAAGAGAGAGGTCCATAGGGTTCCACCGCAAATACTATACACACATGTTGAAAGCATCTAACTAATCCAGAAATATGAGGTGCTAGTTGGGGAAATAGAGGTAGGACAATAGTACAATAAAGAAGTGTCCTGTTTGTATTCATGGTTGTCAAGACAACCTTAGTGGCAATGGTTTACAGTTAGCTTGGAATTGTGTAACGTATGGCGATGGTTTCACTTAAATGATTATTTTACTTTCTTATCACACTCCGTAAGAGTGCACTCATAAGACATATTTGCTGCATTGGTAAACATTACCCCCCTTTCCCCTTTCTTGGCCTTCTTTTTCACTTCCCAGTCAAAGGAAGCAGGAATAAATCTTTTGTAGTTGGCTACCTGAAAAATCTCTGCCATATTCTATGATGGTAAGTTGTTTTTTGGTAAAATTGTTCGAGTGATTCTTCCATGTCTCTTTTTCTTCTCCCAGTCCAGAGTCTGTCATCAGGCGCTTTGAGCAAAGGAATCATGCAGTTGACAGTAGAGGAGTCGCTGAATATATTCGAGCTCTTGTTGCAACCAATGCAATTGCTGAATATCTTCCAGATGAACAATCTGGAAAACCTGCTAGTCTTCCGACATTGGTATTCGTATATTTCAATTCATTCTTGTATGTATCTTTTATTTTTGCATGTTTCTGTATGCATCATCTACTGGCTTGTCCTCATGAAAATTGGTTTAAACTAATGTATGTGATACATTGAGTAATGAACGCTGTTACCTGGAACACGGTTCATTTTTGTTTGAGGAACCATCTAGGTCGACCTATCATGACAAATTGTCCGCCTGCGAATGTTGTTTTCATTACGAGGTATGCTGGGTAACTTTATATGAGTGCTTATAGTCGGGATTTTCTTAAAATCTAAATGCAATACAACTAAGTTTTATAACAAAAAATTTCTCGAATAAACAAATTAATTTCTATAAACAATATTGAAAAAATATGATGTTTGAGCATCCAATACTATGTTAGAATATTGATAATCTGTGCAGCTATAGATAAAACAACAAAGAAATATTTTGGTACGTTAAATTTAGAGTATCGGTATATAAGAGTAGCATGTTTGGGAACGGAAGTACCAATACACATTTTGCTAGGTCAATAAGAGTATCTTGGTAACTCCACTACTATGTATTAATTAGCAAGGATCAGTCCAATTTGAACCTGAAGGATATTTGTATACAAACTTTGTTTTCACATGCTTCCATGATTTGAGTAGTTTTTTGTTTCACTTTGTTGCTGCATTTCGGATGGAAGTTTGACATTCTTTTTTTCAATATAATGATTTGTTTCTTGGAAGATTGTCTTTCATAGATGGTTGCGAAAAAAATAGGAGGAACTATCTTTTAAATAGCCATCCATAGAAGGTATGTACAATGTTGCTACAGCTTGAAGGTATACTAGTTACTGAGTTGATTTTATTAGAATTAGGAAATCTAATTTTTGTTTTCCACATTAAAATTTGCTTCTTCTTCTTGATAAGTTGCACGAAAATTGTTTCAATCACTTGATAATCAAGACAACTAAGCTGAATATTTGTTCTTTTCCTTTTCATTAGCACATTGCAACAGAGATCCTCAGATCCAGCTAGACATTATGAACACTTCTTTTAGCCTATTTACTCGCACCTAATCATATATTGCTTGATCATGCTAGCTTGTTTGTTTTCTCAGAAAATTAGAGCATAAGAAACCATGGGAAAAGAGCTTCGAGGAAAATTCCCTTCAACTTCCTTGAGTATTAGACAACATTATAGCATTAGAATTTCCCTACAACTATAATGACACCTGTGTTTTTGTTTTTGTTTCCTCTTGATTATTATTTTTTCGCCGAAAGTTTTGCCAGTATGATCCTATACTAGCTTTTCGATAGTTCCAACCATCTGAGTTAACTTTCTAAAGATGATGGATTTATGTTCCACTAAATTTCCTTTGACTGCATGTTTCAAGTTATTTGTCTGATCATTTCCTGCTTTGGCAGTTTTCTTATATTATTTTTTCCTAATTGAAGTTGGAATCATTGTTATTACGAGTGATAGTTAGAGTAATCATTAATGTGGTGCTTTTTTAAAAAATAATTAATTTCATTGTTGCAATAAACATGTAGTTGCAAGAATTGAAGCAGCGTGCCTCTGGAAGCACGGATGAGCTCTTTTTGAGCCCCGGCACATCTGAGAAGCAGCCATTGCATGTAGTGATGGTAAGGAGTTAACAAATATTAGAACAGGTACCTTGTAGTCAAAAGAACTACAGTTGTTAACTTGTTTGACTCAATTATCTGTTGCTGAAATGAGAATGATATCTTTGGCTGTTATCCTACTAACTGTTGTACTTAGTGGGGTCTTGTGTGTCTGCTTGTACATGCTTTTTTGAACCCTAACTTTTGTTGGTTTGGGTTGTAGGTTGACCCTAAAGTGTCAAATAGATCATCACGTTTTGCACAAGAGCTCATCTCAACCATTTTATTCACTGTTGCTGTTGGTCTAATCTGGTAAGATGTACCTTTATGTGAATAGCTTTAGTTGATGCATGCAGTTTTATTTTACAAATAACCATGTCCTAGTTGCCTAAAGGAAATTTTAAAAGGAAAAAAGAGTTGATAGTACTTCCTTCCCCTTTGTTTGAGCCATTAATCTGTTGTTTATGTCCTTCAGTAATTATTATAACATAATCAATTTTTTCTCAATCTTTTTTTCTTCTTGGTGTGTGCGCATGTATCAGGGTGCTGGGTGCTGCTGCACTTCAGAAGTATATTGGTGGCCTAGGTGGAATGGGAACTTCAGGTGTTGGGTCAAGTTCTTCGTATGCTCCGAAGGAGCTGAACAAAGAAATAATGCCTGAGAAAGTAGGTTTAAGATCTTCTGTGTTTTTAAGTATTCCGATCAGGTCTTTTAGTCTAGCTCTAGGATGATATGTGCTGTAAGTACTAGTATTTTTGAATGCATATGTGAGCATAACCTTGTCATTGATCTTGCTAAAATATACCTAATATACGCTCTCAGACACATGCAAATTCTTCCTAAGGTCTTTCTCACTGTCTAGCCAACTTATAAATAGGATCTTACTATGTTTATTGTGCTTCCTTACCTCCTCTTGGCGGATTGCGCTAAGGTTTCTAACTTGTTGGGAGTTGAGGAAAAGGTTCTTTTGTGTCTCTTCATAGATTGTTCACATGATTTTCTATTGGCAAATAAAGAAGCAAATATATATTATTTGTGTGGGCATGATTTCTGATTTTTCAGCAATAGTAAGTGGTGAGGTTTTAATTTCCAAAATTGTCAGGCTAGTTAAATCTTCAATTGTCTCATTTGTCTAATTAATTTGTACTGCTGCAGAATGTCAAAACATTTAAGGATGTCAAAGGTTGTGATGATGCTAAACAGGAGCTTGAGGAGGTGGTGGAATACCTAAAAAATCCGACAAAGTTTACTCGACTTGGCGGGAAGTTGCCGAAGGTTGGTTTCATATTTGTTTAACTAACATTAAGGGGATGTTTGATAAACACTGAATGAATCTGAATCCGAATTAGCTGAATCTGAATTTATATGAAAAAAGTTGTTTGATAATTGACATGTCTGAAACATCTTAATAACATATTTTTATTATTTTTCCCCTCTTAACAAATTCAAAAAATTGTTGTAAATTTATTTAATATTACTTATATAATAGTTAATATTGTAAAAAAAAAAAAAGTTCATTCAGCTGCTCATTCAACAAAAAAAAATTGGACTAAACTATTCAGTTCAAAATTGTCTGAATGGCTGATCGGTTCAGCCATTCAGATTTATTTATTTCAAAACAAACGCAATGATTTGAATGACTCCTTTTAATGCATGTTTTCCAAATTTGTGGATCCAGGGGCTTCTTTAAACTGTTCTCTATATGGTTTCCATATATATATATATATATATATATATATATATATAATTTGGATGTCAATCTTTTGTGATTGATATCTGCTTTGCACAGTGCATTATCACCTTTTCCTAATCATAAATATAATTGAGCTTATCCAATTTACAGGGAATTCTTTTGACCGGAGCTCCTGGAACAGGAAAAACTCTGCTGGCCAAGGTAAGGGTCTTACTTGTCTTAGACTTATTTTATGTTTCCTTGTAAATTCGGATATCACAATATACGAATTTTACGGTATTTCTAAGGGTTAACATCTTCCATTTATCTTTCTACTGTCTTGGAAATTTAAATTTTGATTCTTGATCTTGCTTCATCAGCTTTGCTAGAACACTCAACACTTGCGTTCTTTTATTTCCTTTCCCTGTTTTAATACCTTTGCGTGTGTTCTTACTACTTTTAAAAGCTTATGGTCCAACATTATCTTGGGGCTTCTTCTTTCTTAAAAAGACATTATCTTGGTGGTTTTGATTTTCTAATTAATTGTTACGTCAATTTCCATGCATAGGTTTAAAAATGTAGTATTATGATATGATAAAAATTAGTAACTGCAAGTGCACAATGTTAAATTGAAAAACTGGCAAGTATAGGTCGAACACTAGATTAATTTTAATGTATCCTTAATATTTATTTAAGGCAAATTAGAAATAAAAATGGAGAATTAATTAACTACAATTAAACTAATTAGAATATGAAAACTAATAATGAGAAAACAATTTAGAATCCAAATCCATTAAATAATAAACATAACAAGTAATTCAATCTCTTCTATTTTTGTAACTTAATTATGGTTTTGATCTCCCTTCCTTTTAATTTAGTAATTTTATAATTAACGTGGCGGACATAGACTATAAAAATTTAAGGATTAACTATAACTCATCAAAACTTATTTGAGCATTATGAAAAATTTATATCTTAACAATAATCTATCAAAACCTCTTAATTAATTTAAAATCACATAAAAAATATATAAAAGGATGGTATTTCAATAATGAAACATGAAAACGAAATCAATTAAACGTAAAAGCATATATAATAGTCATGAATAATTATTTAATTTCATCTTTATCCTAGATATAAATAAATTAGCTGAAAATTAAAAATAAATAAGAAAACTCCTATTAATTAATGATGATGCGTTCAAAGAAGAAATAATTTACTCTTATCCTAAACTAATACATCTATTTATAGGCATAATACATTAATTCTTTTCTATGTAGGTTTAAACTTTCAGTGACAATCAATTTCTCAAAGATATCTTCTAGATGAACTTTCCTTAATCTTACTTGCACACTAAGATTGTTCCACCTCCTTTCTTCTCGTTGTAGTATTCTTCTTGGATATTTCCTTACATGAATAAAAGCATTACATATTGTTTGGTCAACCAAGATTTTGACTTTATTACAACAAAATATTAAATCCTATAAAACAAAATAAAACATATTAATTTAATAAACTAATATAATTAAAAAGACAAAATTAAGGATAATAAAATGTATGAATTATGTGTCTATCATATTATTTTATTCTAACTGTCTGTCTTATGCATCTTGAAGGCTATTGCTGGAGAAGCTGGAGTACCCTTCTTCTATAGAGCTGGTTCTGAATTTGAGGAAATGTAAGTTTCTATTTCTACTCAACTGAAACTTTTTATAATTAAAATTCACTTGTGTGACAATTATTTGGTAGTACAGCAGGTTGCTTAATATGAAACTAGCTCATGATCCCGTGTAAAAATAGGTTTTGTTATAAAATTATTTTATTGTTTATACTTGTTAATATTATACTATACTAATAAATTTATATAATAATTGTTGATTAATATTGTGTATGATGATTTTTATAAAAGAAAATTATTTTCTTATACTCCTCCGTCCCAAATTAAATGACTAGTTTTGACTTTTTAAAGTCAAATTGACTATTTTGGAATTAATAATTAATTAGCATTTATAAATATATTTTTAAAATTTTAATAATTGGGGTTAGTATTAAATTGTATATACTTTCTTTTGGTTATATTCTCTTTATATATATTTTATTAAAAATTAGTTTTAAAATGGTCAATTCGACTTTAAAAAGTCTAAACTACATTTTAAACAATAATAGATTTATTCATTCAAATCTGCAAAGAATTACATCCTAATAAAAGAGGGACAAACATTTTCAAAGACCCTCCGACCGGATTACGAAACGATGCAACTTAGCTAAGCTATGGGCTACCACATTCACGATCGTCTAATAAACGTTACATCTACATTTATCGCCTTACAAATGGCTCTACAATCATCAATAATAATTCCCAAACTTGAATAAAAATATCCTCACCATTAATTGCATTTGATACTTTTTTTGGGAATCGTGATAGAGTGATACGATGCATCCTTTAGCCAAGATAACGCTTCCGTGAGGCCAATCGCCTCACTTAAATTGGAGAAAAACTACCCGCGTGGACCCTAAAAAAGAACCAATTGAGTCCCGTATAATGCACCCAAAACCTATCTTTTTTCTCCACTAAACAATATGCAGCATCTACATTGCATTTCCATATATATGTGTAGATCGCCATTCGTCTTGGCGAGAATAATGCTTGATTGATGTGAAACTTAATTTTTTTGCTTGTCCTTTCCACTTTGCATGATTCCGGTTTCCCCAAATTCCCCACAATAGACAAGCACACCATAAATCTGCTCCTGTTCCACCATTTGATTAACGTTTCTGTTGTGCCAGGCGATGCATTAACCTGGGCTTTTGCCCATACGAATTGCGCAACAGGGCATCCTATAAGCGCATGATCTATCGTCTCGTCCGCCTGGTTACATAGTGAGCAATTTGATTCTGAAATTATTCGGCGCGCCATTAAATTAACCTTTACAGGCAAACAGCCGTCTATAGCTCTCCATATAAAATTGCGAACCTTTGGAAGTATTTTAAGCGTCCATACAAATCTCCAATCTGTAATCGAAGGTGCCATAACCTGCATATTTGACACACAGAGAGAATTGTATCCCGATTTTACTGAATACATGCCTTTAGAGTCCCATGCCCAAAACCACGAATCCTCCTTTGGATATTTTGGCAATGGAATAGCCAAAATTGCCTCTTGATCTCTAGCCTCAAACATCCCCCGTACAATGTCTTCATCCCATTCTTCAAACCCCGGTTTTACCAAAGCATCAACCGTCACATCAACTAACTCCTCATTAGTCGGAGTTTCAACATACGGATGATAAGAGTCGGCTAACCACGGTTCTCCCCATATTTTCGTATTTAATCTATTACCCACCCTTTTCCTACAACCCTCCAACACTATATTTTGACTCGAAAAAATACTTCGCCGTATATAGCTGGGATTATTACCCAACTTAGCTTTTAAAAAGTCTGATTTAGGATAATATCGAGCCTTTAAAATTTTTTCCACACAGAGAAGTAGGACAAGAAAGTAAACGCCACGCTTGCTTTGCCAACATGGCTTTATTAAAATTATGAATTTTCCTAAATCCCAATCCCCCATGAATCTTCTGTTGACACAGTTTATCCCAACATCTCCATCGCATATTATTTGAACTATCTTTCTTTTTCCCCCCACCAATAACTATTCATCATACGCTCTAATTCATCACAAAGATCCACAGGTAGAAGAAACACACTCATAATATAGCTAGGGATAGCTTGAATAACAGACTTAATAACCACTTCCTTCCCTGCTCGTGAGAGATTTTTATTTATCCACCCAAACATACGACGCCAAGCTTTCTCCTTAACATAAGCAAATACCTCATTTTTATTTCTCCCGACAAGCGATGGCGCACCCAAATACTTGCCATGATTATTTGTCACCTGTACCCCCAAAAGACTACAAATATCCTCTTGAACACTACTAGCTGTATTAGAGCTGAATAAGATAGAAGATTTTGAAAAATTTATTTTTTGCCTCGAAGCTGCTTCATACTCCATCAAACAATCTTTTATTGCGGCACATTCAGCAACAGAAGCTTTAAAAAACAAAAAACTATCATCCGCAAAGAAAAGATGAGATACCTCAGGTGCCATCCTAGCAACACGACATCCATGGATTAGGCCTTTGCGTACTCTGTCATTAAGAATTGAAGACAAACCCTTAGCACAAATAAGAAATAGATATGGCGACATAGGATCACCCTGTCGTAAACCTCTGGAAGAAATAATTGCCCCTACCTCATGACCCTCTTGTCGCACCATATATCGAACCGAGGATACAAACATCATAACCAACCTAATCCATTTACTACAAAAACCCAGCTTAGTCATCATCATTTCCAAGAAACCCCATTCAACTCTATCATACGCCTTAGACATGTCTATCTTAAGAGACGCCACGCCCACTTTTCCTTTCGTTTTCCTTTTAATGTAGTGCCCATTCAACTCTATCAAATGCAATCATTACTTGTATAATTTTATAATAAAAAATTATTATGTAATTAAATATTACTGTTAGCAAGCATATGAATTTTAAAGAACACTTAACTAAATTAAAAATGTATGAGAATAAAGAGTAGATAATTATGATAGTAAGAATACAGATGGAAAGATTTTGAATTGAAATAAAAGATGGAAAGATAGTTTCATTTCTTAAATTTGAAGTTTTTCCCCTAAATTTTAGGATTGAAGGAACATTCCTAAATTTTAGGGTTGAGAGACCATTTTATGCTATTAATTATATATAGATATAGATGTGAGTTCAATTTCTTCTTTTAAAACTTTTGACTTTATGGGTTGGTGAAAGAAGATATTGCAGTTTTCTTCCCAACTGGTTAGCTGCTTTCATCAAATTTTTACTGGAATAATTCACAAGGATTCTGGTTGCATCGCATTGTTGTTGTTATCTTTTGAGCAACTAGGTTAGACTTGTAGATTTTTGTGTTGATGTGTACCTTCTCAACTTGTAGACTAGGTTTTGTAATGACACATTAGCATTAAGCTGAATATATCATTTGTTTCTTCTATGCTAGGTTTGTTGGAGTTGGTGCTCGACGTGTAAGATCCTTGTTCCAAGCAGCAAAGAAGAAGGTTGTTTTTTAAAGACTGTTTATATGTTTTTATGATGTTTCAATTTGGAAATCATTTCTAAAGTTCTTTGAACCATATGCGTGAGAATTGAGATTTTATGTTTGTAATAGTTGTCTCCGCCTTTGCATTGTAACTCTTTCTTTCTCTAGAATAGAAACTCCTGTTAGAGGGAGGGAGGAACAAACTCTATTAAATTATCAAGTGAACTAATATACTTTTTTAGACTAGAATTATGTGGAGGTATTAGAAGATTATTAAGACTTGCACGAAGAATGTGTAAACTTTTCTGGAAACATTAGAAGATTGGAAAGAGCAAAAAAATAGAACCCAAAGTCTTGTTATCTTTAACACTTCCGTTGGCCATACTGGAACAGAAGTGCCACATCCCTCCCTAATTTCTCAACTAATTCATTTTCAGCTTTAAGTTGGTCCAATAGGCTATCCCAGAATTGTATTCAGTTTTTGATCCAAAAAGATATGAAACGAGCTCAATACCTCTTAATAGCAATATTCTAGGTAGTTTCACATTTATTTCTGATATTAATGTTTTTAACTTCTTTCTGTAGGCCCCGTGCATCATTTTCATTGATGAAATTGATGCTGTTGGATCAACTAGGAAGCAATGGGAAGGTCATACAAAGAAAACATTGCATCAACTACTTGTTGAAATGGATGGTTTTGAACAAAATGAGGTACATGTTTATAAAGTTGTTAAAGTTTAATGCATTCTTTCCTGCGTTTTTTAACGAGAAGATGGTTTATGTGCAGGGAATAATTTTGATGGCTGCAACAAATTTGCCTGATATTCTTGATCCAGCTTTAATACGGCCTGGTAGATTTGACAGGCATGTAAGTTCTTTTAATTACATCGACTATTTGTCGGAGAATATATTTATTAAAAATATTTTTACTAGATTACATATTCTGTTTCTAGTCCATACAAGTGAAGTTCTCTTTTACATTAAATTTTTGTGGGATGGAAATTTATGTGGTGTTACGGATCCTAGGCTCCTAGATCATTATGGTGTTTTTAGGACTTGTAATTTCTCACCATGTAGCTTTCAAGACTTGTGTCATGATTTGAGTTAAATTAGCAACTCCTTTATGAGGAAATTAATTGTCAGGGAAAAAGTACCACAATTTGTTTACCCGTTAGTGAAACTTGATAATGCAGTTTTTCATCTCTAAATGGTCTTGTTTTCTCTGGGACTGTTTCTGGGGATGCAGTCCAGTAGTTAACTCCTTTGAGCTTCTAGTTTTGCTGTCTTTGAATGAGCTGGAACTCCATCAAAATGATATGATACCCCTTTTACATTATATTCTCTCAATAACTTGTTGCAGTGAACTCATTTACTCATAACATTCTATTTGATTGTCGAGTCAATTTTGTTCTTGAGATAAATTTGCCTGCATGCCTAATGTTAAATCAATGTTATTTCCTCTTTGAAAGTAGCAAATGTTAACTGAAGCGTGTTTCTAGATTGTTGTTCCTAATCCGGATGTGCGGGGTCGTCAAGAGATATTGGAGCTCTATTTACAAGACAAACCGTTGGATGATGATGTGGATGTGAAAGCAATTGCTCGTGGTACACCAGGGTTCAACGGAGCAGGTAAGTGTTATTTTTTCATTGTCATAAACAATGTGTGTTTCTGTTTGTGTTCTCTCTACAAAGGATGGTGTTAAGTTGGTGGGTAAGACGAAGCACACTCTCGAGTTGCTCAAGAGATGGCATGATTACTTTCAAGATGGTGTTAGTGCTAGTTTTACTTTAAACATAGTAGGTTAATATGCTCAGATTGAAGTTCCGTCAATAGCTTACTCCCTTCATTCCAAATTACTTGCCCCTGAGCCCATCTCATTTTTTCGACGTACGAAAACCTTGTCACCTTAGTTTGAAACTTATGCTACCCCCTTTTGAAAAACCATTTTCTAATGGATGCGAGATCATTTGAAAGACGGTCAGTTATGCTGTGTTTGTGAATTTTGTTTCGGAGGGAAGGGATGGGAAAGTCCTTCCTTCCAATTTTTTTGGAAAGAACCAACTTTCACTTCTTGTCCCTTCCCTCCCCTTCCCCCCAAAATAAAACTCACAAACAGGGGGTTAGGGTGAAGCTTCATATTGGTGCTTGTTAATTTTTGGCTTAACCCGCTGACTCTTTTGAAGATTTAACTGGTTTAAGATGTGATAGGACCTACTGTATATCTTCTGTGGATGCTTTCTTTTGAACAGATTTGGCGAACTTGGTTAATGTTGCTGCAATTAAGGCTGCTGTTGAAGGCGCTGAGAAATTAACTGCAGGGCAGTTGGAATTTGCGAAAGACAGAATAATGATGGGTACAGAGCGGAAGACGATGTTCGTATCAGAAGAGTCAAAAAAGGTATATTGATGTGTGGAATCTAATGCAATGATTGGACGAATTGTTAACTAGGGTTGCTGCTTTGTTTTAGAGCTCAGCAGCCCAGTCATCTCCTATTCGTTACCTTCAACATTTCCATCATCATTGCTTGTTGTGCACAGGATTGGAGTGGGTTGATTTTTCGTTTTGCACCTGCTTTTAACAAGGGGAAAAAAAAGTTGGTGCATATGGTTTAAATAACAACTGATGCTAATCTTAACAATTTAGGGTAGATTTTAGGCTTAAATTTGATGCAATATGGTTTGAATTAAATGTTCTGCTATACTGCAGAAACCAATTTTCCTAAATAGGATATTTAGGACAAGTTAAAAGGGTAAATGTTCTGTTATGTAATTGACAATAGCACATGCCATTTCAGCTCACTGCTTATCATGAGAGTGGTCATGCAATCATTGCCTTCAATACTGATGGTGCGAATCCAATTCACAAGGCGACAATCATGCCACGTGGAGCTGCTTTGGGAATGGTTACACAGCTTCCTTCAAGTGATGAGACATCAATAAGCAAGAAACAATTATTAGCACGTCTTGATGTCTGTATGGGAGGAAGAGTTGCCGAAGAGCTTATATTTGGTCAGGACCATATCACTACTGGTGCAAGTAGCGATCTTCAGACAGCTACAGAGCTTGCCCAATATATGGTATCCCCCAAATTATCTCTCAGAGTATTGGTCCAAAAAAGCTGTCATATCTTCATTTTGATCTGATTGATGATATCGTTTTCCATCTTAGCTACATATTGGCAATCTCAGATTGACTTGTATAAACTGCTTTTCCATGTATGTTAACCTTTTTGTCATGTCTAAGTGCCAAATTTTGAACAACGATATGGTTAATCTTCTTATTCATTTAAGAATGAACTGTCCGTATAACCATCTCATATGATTTGGCTATCCTTGTATTTTCTAGGTATCAACTTGTGGGATGAGCGATACAATTGGTCCAGTTCATATAAAAGAGCGGCCAGGCTCAGAAATGCAATCACGTATTGATGCTGAAGTACGCCTCCTGAACATTGTGTTCTTATCTTTATGTTTATCTATTTGTCGCGAGTAATGTGAGTTTTCTGTTATATATGAAGTTCTAATTTGTGTTTTATTGGTTTTGCAGGTTATTAAACTCTTAAGAGAAGCGTATGATCGTGTGAAAACCCTGCTAAAGAAGGTTCGTCTATAAGATCTTGTAGTTAACTACTCCCTCCATCCCAATTTAGTTGCAAAATTTCTTTTTCATGTTTGTGGAATGAATTTTTATGATGCGCAGAAATTTATTATTTCCTCCAACCACATTATTTGGAACTCCTTTTTTAGAGAGGCACGCATGTTAAGACATGTCAAAAAGTATATTTAAATATTGCAACATGGTTAAGAATTTTATATATATTAAAATATATAAAAACATAATCTGAATATGATTTTGGACTTTCTTGAAAAATTTGTGCCGCACGCTATCAAAAGTGTGTTGCAAATAATGTGGGATGGAGCGAGTATGATATTTAAATATATTTTTTGTCTATTAAAACTCCATGTCACAAAATCCAAAAAATGAAGTGTTTAGCACTAAACTCAAAATATTTTGGTGAAGGAGCTTAGTCTTGGACTGGGGTTGTCAAAAGCATGCAATTCAAGTTGTGATGTTGCAGTTTTGTTTTGATACATTACGAGTTTAGCAATTATATTTTTCATCATCGTATTTCCCTTTTTTCTACCTCAGCACGAGAAGGCTTTGCACGCATTGGCAAATGCACTTCTAGAGTATGAGACACTAGGCGCAGAAGACATAAAACGTATTCTTCTTCCCAATCGAGAAATAGCACTATCAGATCCAGAAGAACAGCAACAGGAAGAGGAGCTTATATTAGCGTGAACTGTGGATCTCTTTTCGTGGATTATCTTCTTAACTGTAGCGGGGAGTTCTGTACAGTGTATACAAAGCACTACAGGCAATTATTTATATATAAATTCAATTTTTACCCCCATATATGTTCTGTTGTAACATATTGATAGAATTTTGTATTACTTTACTAACACCAACCCAATTCTTCACTCTGACAAATAATCCCATTGATCAACTAGTCAGTTTTAGTTTTAGCCTTTCCCTCTTCACAAGTAGATTTGCAACGTACATTTTTCCTTCTATAAAGGAGTTCATGAAGTTGTATGCATTCTTCTTCATATAAGTTGTGTTTTGATACAATCTTCAAGACGAACAAATTATATCATCATGATTTTGCAAGCCTCTTGGTAATGGTACACTATGGTCTTATAAATAAGCATTCCAACAAGTAACTGTAACTAGAAGCTACAACCCCAGCAGCACAAAGTACATTGCATCTAGAACACCGCCTTTTCCGCCACAAATATTTTCCACCAAAAATATATACAGACTACATAGCATGACATAGATATAATAGGTATATCTTCTGTATTTTTCATTCATAGTATAAGCCTTTATAAAGCTGTGGTTGTTGATCTACTAAAGACAAAGTTCAGGCCAACTTTAGTGAAGGTCAAACAAAAAAGGCACAATTTTTATCTTGTAGATTGAAGAGCAGTTGCTACCAGTTCTTCTCCAAAACTCTCGAGATTAAGAAGCTTCATCCATGGTGTGCACAGCCTCCGCCATATCTATTCAGCCTCACTTCTACATCCTATCAATGGGATCAGTCATGTCCTGCACTGCAAGCCGCTCTGAAACGTCAGCAAGTGATTTGAGATTGCATTTGATCAATGCTTCAACAAAGTAGCATGTCTCATCCTTGGTGTTCCCTTCAGGCACATCCACGACAAACGATTCTATCACTAGAGTCCCCAGTCTTCCTTCAGTGACCTCTGGATGAACAGAAATGATCGACGAGTAATTCTGTAAAAAAAATGAAAGGGAGATCAAACATGATCAGACCTGTTTTAGACTGATTGCACAATAGCAAAGCAAGCATACTATCCAACATTTTTTTGGTTTCAGAATTTGCAAATTTAGAAAATCAATTTCTTAGGAGTAGGGGCAAATAAATTGCATAGAATTCAGTTCCGCTTAGTCTACCAAAAGAAAATAAAATTCTATAAAGCCCGATGTTTTATAATATATATATATATATATATATATATAAGAAATTATCCATAGCACGTACTTGCTACGGATCCATCATTACCATCCATTTTAAACACCAACAGACGAGATTAAAAAAGTCAAAACTATCGTCCGCTACTAATAGTAGCAAAAAGTTATGCTAATCATAATTCTTGATCCCTTTCATGCAAGTAAAGGTTTGGTTTTATTAACCAGGACCTAAACCAAGATTTAGGACCCCTTTATTAACCAAGGTTTAAGATTTATTAACCTTATCAAGCCCTGACCTAAACCCTGTTAATAAACCTTTTTTATAAACTTTAAATCCTAGTTAATAAATCCTAAACTCTAATTAATAAAGGCCTTGCTCGCGTGGAAGCTGATTAACGAGCGGATGTATTGTATTTTTTTAACCGTAGCGGATGACTAGTTTGACTTTTTTAATCTCGTCCGTTGATGTTTAAAATGGATGGTAAAAATAGTGTATGCCCTATAGGATTCGTGTTATGGATCATTTCCCTATATATATTGCCTCCTTAGTATGCCCCAAATAAATAGCATGTGGATGGACATACAACGAAGTTTGAATGATAAAATTCTGGCTATCATACTGGACGAGCTAAGTTAACCTTCATGGACTAGTCACTGTATAATTTATATACAACTTATACATACCTGTACACATGCATATGTTTATATAATTCTCTTACCATCTACTAGCATACAAGAAGTCCAGATAATGAAAGATAAAACTCAATCGAGAGATGATTCGCCATAGATTGGGAAACTCTTTGACCATCCTTGTATTGCAGAGCAAAAAAAAACATATCCAAAAAGTATATATAGCTTAGAATAAAGAAAAATGAAGCTAACAATTTCTGCAACCAGCTTTGGATATATGCTAATAAGTTCATGTTTTCCTTGTACTTAGGCCACCAACAGGAAATGCAGCAACAGTGAGGATCAGATAGATGTCACTTGCAAATGTAAATTATATAAATAAATCATGTTCAGTTATGAAAAATAAAATTAAAAGAGATGACAGCTTGGGCAGATTAGAAAGTTTTAGTTTCTATACCCTGAGCCTGTGATCACCACCTACAATCCTGACGCTAAGAATATGCTCGTCATCATTAAGAAGTTCCAACCTTTCAGTGCTGGTAGTGGCAGGAAGGCCCGACTTAACATCAACTTCTCTAAGACTCCCAATCTCAAGATTACCCTGCACAACACACCTGCTAACGAAGGGCTTGTACGTCTGAGGTTGATCAAATCTCCTCACCAGTGACCAAACCTAGTATTAGAAATCGGACATCACAATACTATCAGAAACGATTCTTAAAAGAAAAAAAATCTCTTAAAACAAGAAACTACATGTATTCCCACAAACATGACATTCAAGTACTAGTTTTCACTTTTCACACGAGATTATTTTGTACACGAATACCTAAGGAGATAACATTCTCAAGTAATGTTAAAGGCACCAGAAACCAACTCTTTCA
Source organism: Panax quinquefolius (assembly GCA_020205615.1). NCBI lineage: Eukaryota > Viridiplantae > Streptophyta > Magnoliopsida > Apiales > Araliaceae > Panax > Panax quinquefolius. The sequence continues at coordinate 123,438,167 of CM035170.1, forward strand.
CATTCTAATACGAAGGAAAGGAAAGGAAAATTAGGATAAGATATCTTCCAAAGCCCCTGCAGCCAAACTGCCCAAAGCTATCAGTTAACCCAGGAAAAAGAAAATGAAACGGTCCAGTTGCTCAACTTCAAAATGAACTGAGCAAATCAGACAATGATTTCTGCAAATCTATTTTATAAAGTTAACAAAATTCATCATTTATGACTGCCAAAAAAGATAAAATGAAACTATTATTAATTTTTTTCCCTTTCTGCTCCTCGTTTCTTATTGGATACCTAATCATCATAAACAATACCGATCAAACTGACAAAAACAGGTCAAACAATTTTACACATCAGAGCATATAAAATCACCAAAATTCAGAAATCTCATTAAAGATCTTAAAGAATTTTTACCAAACAAAATTAAATCTCAACCAAATCAATAAACCAATGACTCGATCTAAATACATAAATAAGTAGACGAATACACCACTTTATGATATTGATCAATATATATTTAATTATTTATCGAGAGAGAATATATTACGAGATGAACAGGGGATTTGATGTGCTTGATGAGAGAGGAACTGCATTGATTCTCAGCAGGCTCGTGCTTGTGGTACCTTCGAATGTACTCTCTCCCCACTCCTCCTAATCCGTTCATCTTCGCAATCGCTCCGTTTCAACTTTCTCTCTCCTCAATCATCAACACCGGACCAGCCGATTAAGAAAACCAAACTCTTTCTCACCACTCGCTCAACTCAGTGAGTTAATTAGACACGCCAATCCACCGCCATAGCTAACAACAACTTGAAGAAAATCTTTCAAATCATCGTCTTCTGTGTATGAAGTAAATATAATAGTGTTGTGACTAATTGGGATCACCAGAGGATCAATTTCTTATTTTGAATTAAGTTTTAATTTTTTTACGGGGTTACATACATCCATTATATATATACGCGTTTCAACGTTAAAATAAAGAAAAAAAATTTGTTTCAAAATCTTTGAATAAATTAATTTTTTTATATCACCGTATTATCTTGTAAAAAATTATCTTATATTAATATTTTGAACTTTTCAGGGTTAGTGATGGAATTTCAAACAAATTTTACTGATAAATGATTATTCCAAGCTTTTTTGTCTTTTAATACTATCATTTAATAATTAAAATCTGTGTAAATTCCATCACTATCCTGATTTATTAATACTAAAGAGTGAAATTTCTAATTTAAATTTTATATATCCAAATAAATAATTTATTCTCTTTTAAATATAATTTTGAACAAATTTTTTTTTTCAAAACGTCACTTATTTAGAAATTAAGGGAGTATTTTTTTAATACATATGCTAAAACTTTAAACGATAATTTTTTAGAAACGAAGGTAGTATCTTGTAAGATTATCTTATTAAATTCAGCCACTGTTTTAGTGCTTTTTTTTGTCTTTTCATTGTTAAGTAAATATTGACCTGATTCTTAATTTAAATTTTATTTATCCAATTTTCTTTCTTTTGAATATATACAAAGAGAGTATAATCATAAAAAATTATATTTAATTTATTACAACATCCAATTTTTGGAAGTTTAAAAATATAAGGGGGAAAATGGGTATACACAGTGACAGTGGTGTAGGTTATATTTATACACAGTCGGCCAAATACGACGTCGTTTTGACGTTTAAAAAAAAAAAACACAATTTCTTTCTTTCAAATCAGAAATCGATCCTCTATTTGAAAATGACTTTCTCCTTCCAAATCAGAAATTTGTCTTACTTTTCTCTCCATCCTCTATCTAAAAATGACTTCTCCTCCCAAATCAGAAATTCGTCTTATTTTTCTCCGCTCATCCTCCTAATCGCCACTAAAAATGGTAAAATTTACCAATTTGCAGGGTCGGAAAGAGAAGGATCCACATTACCGATGATGAGTAAGACAAGGATTGGAAGGATTAGTGCGCCAATTAATCGCCGGAGTTTGATCCGCCACAGAGTGATTTCTTGAAAACGGACCAAGAAATCGCTCTTTAGTATTCTTTTGATCTCCTCATGATGAACCGGATTTTCTTTATTTTCCATAAAAAGGATACGAACTGGATAATTTTATTGACCAATTTTTCTATCTATCTTTCCATCTATAATGCATGGAGGCATATGGTGGAGGTGGTTCCCCTTGTTCCAGTTCCTACATAATTCAAATGGATGAGTACAACCAGTGGCTTTGAGTGATTTCATCTTGTATACAACATTGATGTTGGATATAGCAGAAAGACTTCAGACTACCTTCATTTTACTCAATTTATGCCCTGATTTATATTTAAGTTTCAAAAGGCTCAAGCAAGTAATTGACAATATAAAATAAGTCTTTCAAGTTACATATTGATCTGTGCATTTACGTTTCAAAAGGCACAAGCAAGTTGTTGGGAGTATAAAATAAGCTGAAGAAAAATGAATTTTCCAAAATCTTTTCACGGGAATATCATTGTTTGTTTGATTAATATTTAATAGTGGCGTAGATGAATATTTAAATTAGTTTTACATAAAAGTCAGAAAAATTGTTGGTTTTTAATTTGTTTAATATTCCAGTAAGTTAATAAATTAATTTAAAAGCACACTTTAAAATTTTCTTCTATTTTTAAAAAATATGTGTATTGTTAAACTTTAAAACTCAACTTATGGAAAATTTTACTTTCAACTTTAATTAAAGCAATTGTGAATATTATAAATTATTTAAAAAGTATTACTGGTGATAAAATTATTTGCTTCATTTTAACTCTCTAATCAAACCCTCGTTATGAGATTAAATCATGTTGTGGGGTTGACAATACATCAAAAAAGAGATCTAATGACTCACAACTCTTTTTTTGTCTGTGTCGTTTTGATAGGAATTTTTTTTAACAAGTTGACAGAAAATTGGAAGCCACCAAACGCAGTTTACTTTTACCAAACAAACGAAGTAAAGTAAAAAGAGTACATTTAAAATAGTATATGAGTTGTGATGGTGATCGTCTCCGTTGAGCAGTGAATTAAGAGAGGTAAAGTAAAATGATTATTAATAATAAAAAGATATATAAAGGAATATATAAATAATAATAATTGATAGGTCTAGAATATTTTCTTGGTTGACCCAAACGGCCTAATGGTAGAGTAAATAATAATAATATTTTCAATGGTGAGAGTAAACTCTTTTTATGGAACAGATAAATACAAATAATAATATAAATAAACAAACGAAAACAATAATAAAGCCACATTGAAAACATTAACGATAAATATAACCAATATATTTATTCATTTTTTAAGCGATGTTTGGGTGATAATCTAGAAGCAATGGGGTTTCTTTTACTTTCTTCAGATCTGGGTTTAGGTGTTCAGATTTGAGTTTACTTTCTTTATGGGTTTTTGAATTGTGTAGTCTTAAGAGTGAGAAAAGCAACGGCTAAAAATGTTTATGATTTGGGATTTAATACGAAAATCCAAAAAAAAAAGGGTGAACGTGGTGTATTTCAACTTTGGTTGGAATATATAGAAGGATTTTTCAGAAAGGAAGAGGGAGGAATATATAGTGAGTTTATTAATTTATTTTTCTTGTATTTTGGTTTGTAGTAATTTATTTTATCATTTCTTCTGGCATATACTTCACCGCTAATTAATTAACATGCCAATTAAGCGGCTCTTACTCACTTGACAGAAAAGTGGAGTAATAGATATTTTGAGCCTTTTCTTTTACTTGGCGAACGGGGCAGATATAACGTGGACATTTTAAATTTTATTTTACATGTGGCGAGCTGACGTAAAGATTTGAACTCAAACCATCTAACATGGAATTTCGACCCAATGACCATCTAAGCTACACGGCCTACTTGTTATCATTTTACAAGGATTAATATTTATAACTAAATTAGATCTACTAATAGAATAATGTTGTATCAATTCGAGCGATTAAGAGTTGTTTTGTATTAGATAATAATAATAATAACAATAATAATAAAAATAATAATTATAATAATAACAATTATTATTACTATTACTATTATTATTAATATTATTATTATTAAATATTATTAATAAATAATAATAATAATAATAATATTAATTATAATAATAATAATAATTATAACAATAATAATATTAATAATAATTATACTAATGATAATAATAATAATAATAATAATAACAACAACATTAATAATAATAAAAAAAATAAAAGTAAAAATAACAATAATAGTAATAATAATAATAATAATAATAATAATAATAATAATAATAATAATAATAATAATAATTATTATTATTATTATTATTATACTAATAATAATAATTATAACAATAAAAATAAAAATAATTTATGAATAATTTTCTTTTTCCTTTTTTTCCTTTTTTTCCTTTTTTTCCTTTTTTTCCATTTGTTTTTCTTTGCCCTTTTTTTCCCTAACAATTTTCTAATATCTGAAAATACGTTAACAGTCCATCGATTGATCTGGCAATGCATTCGAATACATACATCTAAGGGTGTAAACGAGTCGAACCGGAGCGAACAGAGAGCTACTCGAAATTTGACTCAAAATGATAAATTCATACTCGAATTCGGCTCAAATTCGAATTATATTTGAGAAATCCTACTCAGATTCGACTCGACTCGAATATTTATTACTCGAATTCGATCCGACTCGACTCGAATATTTATTCAAACTACTCGCGAGCTTCAAATTCAAGCTCGAATTCGAGTCTCCACATAATAAATAGTTTTATAATAAATATAATTATAAATTGAATTTGTTATTTTATTTAAAAATAAAAAAATATATTTATTATTACACTTTACATATATAAAATCACAATTAAAATTAAAAACAAAATAAAATAATAACTAATTATACTAATTTGATTTAAATTTGTATATATTATAAAAGAATGTATCGAACATCTAATCGAATATGTATTAACCGAGTATGTATCGAATCACAATAAAAAATTCGAGTAGTTTGAATCTTAAACGAGTCGAGTATAAACTTACTTAGATTCTACTCATATTTTTATTCGAACTATTTTTAATGCTCAAATTTTGATCATATTATTAACGAATCCGAGTCTCGTTCGTATTTTTTCGAATCGAGCCCGAATCGAATCCGAATTGTGTTGGCTTACATACATCTTGCTGGCTTTTGTGTCTGGTGAAAAATAGTCCGTTCTTTTTGGAAATAAACGTGTTATCAATTTGAGCAATAATATTGCTCAATATATGTTATAATTATTATTATTAGTATACTTATTATTAATATTAGTAATAATAATAATAATATTATTATTTTTATTATTATTGTTATAATTATTATTATTATTAGTATAATTAATATTAATATTATTATTATTTATTAATAATATTTATTATTAATAATAATAATATTAATAAAACTCTATAAGCAACTTTTGTATTACATTATTTGTCTAGCAAATCGCAATCAAAATATGATTAATAATATTAATTATACTACTAATAATAATAATAACAATAATATTAATAATAATAATAACTATAACAATAATAATAATAATAATAATAATAATAATAATAATAATAATAATTATACTAATAATAATAATAATAATAATTATAATAATATTAATAATAGTAATAGTAATAGTAATAGTAATAATATTAATAATAATTATATTAATTATAACTATAATAATAATAGTAATAGTAATAGTAATAATAATAATAGTAATAATAATTATTTTTTTATTATTATTGTTGTTTTTATTATTATTATCTAATACAAAACAACTCTTAATTGCTCGAATTGATACAACATTATTCTATTAGCAGATCTAATTTAGTTATAAATATTAATCTTTGTAAAAAGATAACAAATAGGCCTTGTAACTCAGATGGTCATTGGGCTGAAATTCCATATTAGAGGTTTTGAGTTCAAATAAAAGGGACACAATTTGCGTTGATCAAAAGAAAAGAATTCAATACCCAAAAATCTCTAAAGTTCAATGGTCGACTTTACATTTTACCCCTTCTTTCATATATACAAATTAGTGCTGCTTCTGCAGTATTATCCATAAAAATGTATAAAATTAAAGATAAAGGATATATAGATCGATTTAAAATAAAGCCGACTGAGTTGGCAATTAACAAGCACCGAAGGTGGATTTTACTTTAAATCTAGCCTTTATCAAATTACTGCTACTCGTACTGATACATAATCATCCAAAAAGAAAAAAGAGAACAATTATTAAGAATAAAAAAGTAAGTAAAATGTACAACAATTATAAGACGTGACTGAAGGTAATTTAAGACAGACGTGACTAAAAATAAATGTGGGTTTCATTCTCATCCAAAATCATAAATAAATAAATATTCTTGTTTCAGTACTTTACTTTATTATACTTATAACTTGAAACATGCATGCATGCATGCGTGGTTCAATTATATTTTTTAATTGTCAATCCACTATTTAAGATTTGCATGCATAGATTAATAAATTTTGTACTTGAAACAAATTAAGCAAGCATTATTGCTGCTGCATGCACATATTTATTTGGATAATGAAATATATATATGAGAAAATGCATGCAACTAAAGAAGTTGGTTTAATTTTATCGGTAATTGGCATGGTGAAATTAATTCAGCAAAAGGCCTAACTACATTTTTCGTTCCTGGCCTTCGTTATGGAGATTTGGATTTGGATTTGGATTTATTTATTTATTTGTGATTAAAAGACCTAATTAATTATTCTAACATATATATATATATATATATTTATATTTGCTATATTCAACTGAAATTTAATATTTTTAATTTTGACAAGAATGGATCTGAATACTTCATTCACCCAAACCCAACCAAACGCTGCACCTTTCGGCGTGATCAGAGCATCGACGACGCATTTCTTTTTTTCTTTTTTCTAACCAATCACTGGATTTCTTATCAGTTTGCCTTGAAATGGAAATTATTGATATGTTGAAAATGACTTCTGGAAGTCCCTTTCCTCATATAATTGAAGAAACCATATACTATATATATAATGGCGGGAGGCATTTTTGTAAATAAAAGAAAAATAAGTGAGACCACTCTCTTTTAAAAATTTATAAAACGACGTAGTTTTAATAAAAAAATATTATTTAAGGAAAAATCTTTAGATAAAGAGAATCGCTTTCGATCCTCGTCATTATATATATATATATATATATATATAGAATGGATCGGTCCGGAGTCCTGACCGATCAAAATCAGACCTAATATTTTTTTTTTAAAAAAAAAACTAAAAAAAATATTTAATATTTTATGGAACTGAAATTTTTCCATAATACAATTAAGGATGTAAACGAAATCAAACCGAGATGATAAGAGAGCTACTCGAATTAATTCTAACTGAATTGAATTATATTTGAAAATCCTACTCAAATTCGACTTTAATTCCGAATATTTATTACTCAATTCGATTTCGACTTGAATATAATTACTAGTTTTATAATAAATATAATTATAAATTAAATTTGTTATTTTACTTAAAAATGAGAAAATATATTTATTATTACACTTTACAAATATAAACTCACAATAAAAATTAAAAATAAAACAAAATAATAACTAATTATCCTAATTTGATTTAAATTTGTATATATTATAAGGGAATATATCGAACATCTAATCGAATATGTATTAACCGAGTATGTATCGAATCACAATAAAAAATTTGAGTAGTTGAATCTTAAACGAGTTGAGTATAACCTTGCTCAGATTCTACTCATATTTTTATTCGAACTATTTTTAATGCTCAGATTTGGATCATATTATTAACGAATCCGAGTCTCGTTCGCATTTTTTCGAGTCGAGCCCGAATCGAGCCCGAACTGTGTTGATTCGTTTACAGCCTTAAATACAATGTTTTGGGCATGATTTGAATACCTATACCAAAAAATAGTGATACGGATGCGCACAGCATCGTATATACATATTTTGTTATATCGTACTCTAAATCAATCAGATTATGAAAAATTTCAATTCCATAAAATAGTGAGTAATATGCAGTCTGACGCTATATGTCATTCTGTCGCTAAAAGGGGGGTGAGCTCAGGTGAGTTGGATAAGGGGTGAGCTTAAGATCCGGACTATATATATATATATATATATATATATATATAATAATAATAATAATAATTCTGTATGTGTGTGTGTGTGTGAAATGATCCACAACATGTATTTATGGGCAAATAGCATCATAACCATCCATTACATAAATTAAAGGCTCAGATTTAAAACACAATTTCGTCATCCGCTAGTTGAACTAGCAGTATTCATTATGTTATAAAATAGTTTGACAATAATTGTAATAAAAACTTAATTTGAAAATGGATATTGTCGTATTATATACAGTGCAATATTTGTATTCAAACTCTCAACTTATGTGTTGTTGTATTTTGCACAATAATTGTATAAATTATGTACCATATATTTTGGCGACTGAAAATGAATTGTGTAAACCTATTTTGGTGGCGTCGCACCTACCCCCAATCCCTCCCACCCCACGCCCCAAAAAAATATATTATTTATTGATTATGTATACACCCAACGCCTTCGCCCCACCCACCCCCCACCCCCACCCCCACCCCACAAATTAATATTTACTTGATTATATATACACTCAAAAAATAATATTTACTTGATTATTGTACTAAAATTCTAAATAATTTCATTAATTTTAATTAACATAATAATTATTAATGTAATTTTTTTTCTGAAAGTGCCTATAATCATAAAATTAATGTTTTTAATACTCAAATTAACCACATCAATTAAAATTTTTAGTTTTGGGTCTAAAAAATTAAAATAAGACTCTTTTATTATAACAAAAAGATTTTAGTGAAACTATAATTTAAAAAATAGGTTGACCTGAATTCAACCCATAACCATTTAAATCCAAATCACATAACCCATTTTAAATATAGGTAATATGGTCTTGGTTCCAAAATCAACTCAAACCTAACTATTTTATGTAACTCAAAACCAATTCAAATCTATTTTTTGTCAAGTCTAATATATATATATATAGGGTTATATACATATACAGCTCATGTGTAGTACACAGTCGCCTATAACGATCGTTTTTTGGGCTATAGCGATGGTTTACCCGTCGCCATAGACTTGAATAGCTATAGCGATGGGTAAATCGTCGCTATAACCTAAAAAAAATGCCGACATAGACAACTGTATACTACACAACTGTGTATATATATTTTTCTCATATATATATATATATATATATATTGTAGTATGACAAAATATACAATTCAGTTTTATCGATCTTGTAGGCTAAAAGCTGGACGTGGATTATATATTCCTCTCTTCAGAGCATAAAGGTATTTGTGTTATAAAACTTTAGCAAATTATAGAAATAAACTCTTATAATTGCTGCATAAATTTAGAGAGAATAAGCAAGAGAAAAGAAAGAGAAAATTCTTCAGAGAATTCTGTGTGTCTTTTCTTCTGTATTTTCTTCCTTTATATAGAGAATGAAGAAGAGGAGGATGAGGAGAGAGAGTAGGAGAATGAGGGAAAAAGGAGGGAGATCACGGAGTGGGGAACAAGAAAGCAGAAGAGAGAGAAAAGTGGTTCCCTTATCTTGAGGGAATCATTATTATAACACTTCCCCTGATTCCCTATGATAGAAGATTATGTCTCATTAAAAACTTTGTTAAAAAAACCCAGTGGGAAAAACTTAACGAAGGGAAAAAGAGTACATATCTTTTACATAAATATCTTAATTGACTGCCTCGTTAAAACCTTATCAGGAAAAACCCATTGGGATAAAAACCGTGACTAAGGAAAAAGAGTACAGTCTTCCCCTCAAAAGGAATTCATTATTCCTTGATGAAATGTTGTCATAAGTCTTTCAGTCGACACTTTCTGATCCTTTTCCGAAGTTTTATAAACGTTGCATTTGGTAGCGATTTTGTGAATAAGTCGGCTAGATTATCACATGATCGAATTTGATGCACATCTATATCACCCTTCTTTTGTAGCTCATGTGTGAAGAAGAATTTAGGTGAAATGTGTTTTGTTCTATCTCCCTTGATGTATCCTCCTCTAAGTTGAGCAATGCATGCAACGTTATCCTCATACAAAATTGTAGGAATGTCTTTGATTGATGGTAATCCACATTATTGTTGAATATGCTGAATAATTGATCTCAACTAAACACACTCTCTGCTTGCTTCATGTATAGCGAGTATCTCTGAGTGATTTGAAGATGTAGCTATCATGGTTTGCTTTTTGGATTTCCAGGATATAGCCGTGTCACAATATGTAAATACATAACCTATTTGTGATCTTCCATTATGTGGATCTGATAAATATCCTGCATCTGCATATCCAACCAATCGCGATGTTGAATTTCTTGGATAAAATAACCCAAGATCTATACTTCCACGGAGGTATCTCAAAATGTGTTTGATCCCATCCCAATGTCTCTTAATCGGAGAAGAACTGTATCTTGCTAACAAGTTGACAGCAAAAGTAATATTAGGCCGTGTACAGTTTGCAAGATACATAAGAGCACCTATTGCACTTAGGTATGGAACTTCTGGTCCAAGAACTTCTTCCCCACTTTCTAGAGGCCGAAATGGATCTTTATCAACTTCTAAAGATCGAACAACCATCGGGGTAGTCAAAGGATGAGTTTTATCCATATGAAAACGACTGAGAATCTTTTCAGCATATGTGAATTGATGAACAAAAATTCCAGACGCTAAATGCTCCACTTGTATTTCCAAACAGAATTTTGTCTTTCCAAGATCTTTCATTTCAAATTCATCTTTTAAATAAGTAGTAGTTCTTGTGAGTTCTTCAAGAATACCTACAAGATTCAAATCATCCACATATACAGCAATAATGGAAAATCCACTTTGTGATTTCTTAATAAAAACACATGGACATACTTGATCATTTATATATCCATCTTTTATTAAATAATCACTAAGTCGATTATACCACATACCACTGACATCGTTTCAACTCATACAATGAGCGTTGTAACTTGATTGAATATATGTGACGTGGCCTTTGTGATTCAACCATTTTCAATCCTTCAGGGATTCTCATGTAAATCTCACTGTTAAGTGAGCCATATAGGTATGTTGTTACAACATCCATCAGACGTGTTTCCAAACCTTCCATGGTTGTCATCAGTGGCGAAGCCAGGAATTATTGACAGTGGGGGCGATTATTAGAGTATCAAACAATAAATCAAAATTAATAATTATAGCAACAAAAAATGACTTAAATATATAACCAAAAATATATAATATATGTCATTGTTGTACCCATCAAACTTATACACAAAAAATAACTAGTATAATATAACAATTACAATTGTCCTCTGCGCGTTTTCATTCATTGAAATCGTTGCATAATACTTTCATTGTCAATGTAATCAAATGCATCCTTCTCGATGTATGTAATCAAGCAATCATTCATCAGTTGATCTTCCATGGAATTGCGCAACCTACTCTTAATTATCTTCATCGCTGAAAAAGCTCTTTCAACGATGGCGATTCTGCAACAGGTAAGATTAATGCCAACTTTAGAAGCCGATATACCAAAGGAAATACAATATGTTTCTTAGTACCTACGAGCTTTCTTGTAAGACCGCTAATCCCTTGAACTTTCAAAAACTCTTGATTTGTCCGCATATCAGAAATGTAATTATCTAGTTGACTATCAAGTTTCATAATATCTATTTGAGAAAAGTCATTCAAATAAAAGCTAGCGAGATGAATCAATTTATCCTTATCAAAACTAGCGAAACAATCATTAGGATTTAAGCATGCCACTGATAAAAACAAGTTGGTGCTTGCTTCCGTAAAACGATCATTTAATTTTTGAAGTTGCCAATCCAAAACAATACAAAATATCTCAACATAATAATGGTAAAAATTTGTAATACCTTGAGATTTTCGACTTGATCTCCCATGGAATAAAGCATTCATATCTATAATGTTAATTTTGTGTTTGTTTTAAAATAAACAAACTTCATCCAGTAGTTTCTCCCATCCTTCATCTCTCATAGCCTTCAATAGTTGCTTAGACACTTTAACTAATTCCATAGCATTTACAATGTCTTGATCCTTTATTTGCAATGCTTGTGATAATTCATTTGTTATTCCCAATATTTTTCTCATCAATATTAGATCAAATGCAAAACCAAATGATTGCAATGACTCTAATAAACCAAAAGCAATACCTTTTTGTTGGTATACCAAACCATCATCCTAAAACCTCCTCAAGTACATCAATCAATCGAGGAGAACATAAGAATTAAGTTCAAAAGTGTCTCATAATGTGATCCCCAACGTGTGTCACCCGCCTGCTTAAGACAAGTTTCTTGATGTAAGCCTTTCCCACTTTGAAGTTCATTATTCATCAATGCTTCCCCGACTCTAGTAGCTTCTTTCTCTCGAAGACTATCTCTAAGGCATTGCATGATGCTCCAACCACATTTAACAACTCGTAAACCTTGTTAAAAAACCAAGCAATGTGTTCATGCTTACTAAAGCAGCATGACTACAATAGTTAATTGGAGTTGATGAACAAAACAATGGACATAAAATGCAAACGGATTCTCATTCATAATTAAGGTTTTGAGACCATTAAATTCACCTCGCGACGTATTCTTGCTCCATCGCACCCTTGACTACGTATTCTTGATAAACTTAGTCCGTGACTTGAGAAAAAGGTCTCAATTGCTTCTTTAAGCAATGAAGCAGTAGTACTAGTAACATGAATTATACCAACAAAACGTTCAACAACACATCCCTTTTTATCCACATAGCGTAAAGCTATGGCCATCTGTTCTTTGATTGAAATATCACGTGACTCATCAACTAATATTGTAAATACATCATCTCCAATATCATTAATGATAGCAATGGTAGTTTTTAATGCAACACAATTTATAATATCTTTCTGAATATCACTTGACACCAATTTCAGATTTTTTGGAGCATTTTGCAACACAACATTGTTGATATTTTCATTGTGATCAGCAAGAAATTGTAGAAGCTGTAAGAAATTTCCTCTATTACTTGAATCCTTATCTTCATCGTGCCCACGAAAGGATAACCCTTGACGCAAAAGAAATCTTATGCAATCAACTGATGCATTTAAGCGAATTCGATATTCAAGTCTCGTTTGTTCAGAATGTTTAATAAAAACATTCTGAATGTTTTGCTTTGGTTTCATCAGATCTTGACATTTACTCCAAGCTTGGTTATGAGTACTATTAGGCCCTCCAACGTGAATATCAAATCTCTCTTTCTTGCTCCATGTTGTGAACCCGTTAGTACTAAAAGAATCACCACCATTGTGTTTTCCAATGTCCCGCTTTAAATAGATAAATATAAGCAAAATGCATCAATAGCTATGCTATACTCCAACCAATTTCCATATTCTTTAAACCAAGAAGGATTAAATTTACGTAGGTAGCTCCCAATTTGTGTCTGTGGGAAGTTATGTTTGAGCGGCTGACAAGGACCCTTTAGCATGAATGTTCTTCTTACGTCATCTTGAATATTAGGATGATACTTTGATATTTTCTTTCGCAACCCGGGGTCTGCTTCAAGATTTCCCAAATCTACTTTATCATCATCCCTTTTCTGATTTTTGTTAGAACACGATCCTTCAAATGCAGAAGCTTTTTTGAATACAAATTTGTCCATGGTAGTTGTCTGATAAAAGAATGTGGTATAAGAAGACAATAAATTAATAAAATAGAACTACAAGCTCTAGTGATGGTGGAAGGCCTGACACTTCAAGTTGATCATCTTTATTAGACATGCCTATGATTTATAGTTTTCTAGTCATTGCCTCATTGGTAAATTTAGATAAATCTTTGAAATAGTGGAAAGATGGGATTTGGGGTGTTAATCTTTGCCATATTAATTTTTGGTTATTAATGTTAACTCATTTTTCTTTCTTTGTTGTGCAAATGTATACCATATAAATATAATACAAGATGCTTGATTATTCTATTTATTGAGCAAGAAATCGAGTAATACAAACAGAGCATAAATTTAAGCAACTCACACAAAAAACAGAGCAATTAGACAAACAGAGCATAAATTTGATAGAGCAAAATGCAAACAGAGCATAAATTTGATATTCTACTATCTAAGTGACAGACAAAAAAAACCCAATTAAACAAAAAATCAAGGAAAACCCCCAATTATAATTCTACTATTATTCCTCACCCAATACCTAGTTACCCTCTCAAAAGATGGAAACTATCAGAAATTCACAAACCATTCAACAATTTGATATTTACACATAAAACATATGATTATGAAAAACCCTAAAAGCATAAATTTTACCAAATTGTAGATGGCTTTGGCCTTTGGGGTTGGGGTATTGCCGCTCTTGACTCTTGGGGAAGAAGAAAGACGATGGCATGATGATTTCTTTTCAGAGGTAGCTTGAGTTCAGGACCTTCTGCCTATGTCGATGTCTTGGCACTTTCAGCGATCTCGCTTAACTCTCGCTTCTCTCGGGACTCAAATGACAATGCGAGAATCGAGATGAAGTAAAATGTGTGTATGAGGCCCGAGGGCATCTGGCTGGCATGAATAAAAGAGTGGGTGCAAGAGTAAAGGGTAATACCCAAACCCAATTTCAGTGGGTGCAATTGACTGTTTTAACCCACAAAAAAATTATTTATCATATATTAAAAAAAAAAATCCAGTGGGTACAATTGCCCCCACTAGTTAACATGTAGCTTCGCCGGTGGTTGCCATACCTATCAGAAAGCGAAAAGTGACTCCATCCATTACTGGAGAGTATGTCTCCTGATAATCAATACCAGGTTTTTGTGAAAACCCTTGAGCTACAAGTCGGGCTTTATATCTCACAATTTCATTTTTCTCATTTCGCTTTCGTACAAATACCCATTTGTTTCCAACCAGGATTACACCCAACGGTGTTTGGACTACTGGTCCAAATACTTTTCTTTTCAATAGAGATTGTAGCTCAGTTTGAATAACATCTTTCCATTTTGGCCAATCTTTTCTTTTCCGACATTCTTCCACGTTTTGTGGTTCAGGATCCGTGTCAGGAATCAAAGTAATATCTGATGCTATAGAGAAAACAAATATATCATCAATCATGACTTTGTTTCGATCACATATTTTCTCATCGTGTACATAATTTATTGAGATCATAAGTGATTTGGGATCTATGATTTTTGGAATCATAACAGTATGAGACTCAATTGCTCTAATTTTCATAGTATATGTAAAACCCCAAATTATTAATAAATGAAATTTATTTTCCTCTATTTATTATTTTGAAATAGTAAGGGTGGATTTGATTAATGTGGTTAGTTATGGGTAAAATGCGCAAATATTTCAAAATAAGCAAGTGGTTATAAAATATTCATTGTTGTCGGGGAATATTCGTTTGGTCGTGGAATATTCGTGATCGTCGGGAATATTCGTGAACGCACAGCAAGCGACCATGTGTGGGCCCCATAACTGAAAGCGATTGGATGAGGAAAACGCACAAATATAAGTTGTTTAAAAATAACGCTACAATTATTCATACCAATTAAGACATTTGGAATACCCGGTGGTTAAAATACAAGAATACTGCGTGGTTTGCATGCGATGACACTCAGATTGCATCAATTATTGATTCTTACGTAAGAAGGCACTACTTCGATAATTGTTACGATAATTCTTGCTCAATAGTTTATTTTATTGATTCAATAATTGCTGCGTTGGTATTTTATATTATTGTGTTTCAATAATTGTCATCGCACGATTTCCCATTATCGGATCAATAATTCATATTATTT
Source organism: Panax quinquefolius (assembly GCA_020205615.1). NCBI lineage: Eukaryota > Viridiplantae > Streptophyta > Magnoliopsida > Apiales > Araliaceae > Panax > Panax quinquefolius. The sequence continues at coordinate 123,453,998 of CM035170.1, forward strand.
AAATAATATTATTAGATAGCATTATTGGCAATGTCTAGAAAGTTCACATCGAGGAGAGGTTTGGTCACCTAATTGCGCGCCAAGAAGGAGAAATCCTTATTGGAAAGCCCTCTTCTCTGGGAACAACTTTTGGTTGTCATAAATGTGATTCTCGTAATATTATTTGTGAATAATTAATTATTGATTCATATGATAAGGAAATTTTATTTTATATGAATATAAATGATGGATGTGGTTATTAATGAAGGAATTAATGCTTTGAGATGTTTTATTTGTATTTTGTTTGATTGAGGTATTAAAAGATCAAATTGGTGTTATTACGACTTTATTGTGTGAGTTATAATATTTAATCCGACCGTTGGATCGTTGTAATTTTTGGATATGTTATACATATATAAGTTGAGTATATGTCCACAAATTTTGAACCGTTAAAAATGAGCGATAATTTATTATGAATTTTAAGAGGTGACCGATTCGTAAATTAGGTTATAAATGATTTTGGTGGAAAATTCTAGAATTGGTGGGCCCCACTTGTGGTTGGTGAAAAAATGTGCTGAATTTTATTTCAAATGTGGTGGGTGGCAATAGTAGCGGTGTAAAGCCATCGAATTAGCAAGTCAAGTCCGCTTGGTAATAACATTTTCCTATAAATAGAGGGGCTAAGTTAAATTGAAAATCACACCGTAAACAAAGTTTTCTCTCTTTCTCTCTATATTATTGAGCGTATTTTGTGAGTATTTAGATACTTTGAGAGTTCTTGTCAAAGATAAGTTTCATTCAATCACTTACTTCCGATCTTTCCTTCCGGTCTTCGATTCTTTGAGGAAAGGGATATTATTTTTTCGAAATGATATTATTTCTTCAATATCATTATCTTTGAAATGTTGATCCAAGTTTTTATCAAATTTGGAACTTTTTCATGTCGGGGTTACTATTCATGAGTTACTATTCACGAGTTACTATTCATGAGTTACTATTCACGAGTTACTATTCACGAGTACTATTCATGAAGCGTGAAGATGTTTTTGTGGAATTTCTATCTTTTGGTGTCGGAGTTACTATTCACGTATACGGCACTATTCACGTATACGGCACTATTCACCGAAAAATAAAATTTCTTCTTTTCGTCCAAAATATCTATTCTGGATACTAGCTTTGATTGTATCCATGTTTTGATTATTCTTGAATTTTACACCACTATGATTATTTTTGAGGTATTGTTGGACATGGATAAAACAAAGTACGAATCCTTAATCCTTAATCCTTGTCATTTTGTTTCACTGGATTCGTTCTTTAAAAATATTTTTCATCATCCTCAGTCTTAAATGATGATATTATTGAACATCTTTGGCTCAGAAGGCAAAGATGAATGATTTCTCAAGAATATCTTTGGCACAGTGTAAAGATGAATGTGTTTAAATGAACACGACCGATCGATGAATATCTTTAGCCTTTAGTGCAAAGATGAACAGTGTTGAGATGAACATGACCGATTGATGAATATCTTTGGCTCAGAAGTGCAAAGATGAATATTTGATTTGAGAAAAATATTGATTGATGTTACGGGGATAAAATATTGATGATGGATCGTTGAATTCATAGATTATAGTAGATTTCATTCTCTACGTAACTCTTCTATGAATTATTATTTCACGCGAATATTGATCTCGAAACTTGTTGTCTATTGTATTCTATCGATTTTTCCTCGTTGGAGACTAACGATAATTTGTTGTATATTATCTTAGTCATAGTATTCTTTATCGGGCTAGTTGAGCTCACCCTTTTCCTTGTTGTTCCATTTTTCTTCTCGTGAGGCGAGAATGTAGCGAGTACTAGTAGTGGGGGTATGGAATGAAGGTTCTGTAGAGAGTTGTTTAGTAGTCCTCACCATTTTGTAAAATGATGTATCAATAAATATGATGGGGATTTATTTGCGTGTGGATATTGTCTCTGTAAGACAATATTATATTTAAACTCACAAAGATATATTATCGTATTTCACACGACATTTTCAGATTATTGAAGTTGTAGTTTGCTTTGTACCATGTATTTGGCGACTTCGTAATGGGTGTTGTGTATACCTATTTTGGGGGTGTCACAAATTGGTATCGAGCTTAGGATATGATCTCTGGCGGAGATCGGGGAATAGAACTAGGAGGGAGAGACGAGTAAATCCTTCGCTAGTAGTGTGTCCTACCTAAGCTTATTTGTTAGTTGGTCAAGATATAGGGATATTATGTGATATATTGATTTCCTTAATTAACCCTTATTTTATGACGGTATTTGAGAATGTCGAATCGAGAATATTAATGATGGAGTAAATGAGACCGTGGAGATGTCTCAGACTCACCAACGAGGAGAACGTGCAACAGTCAGCAATGTTCCTCCTATGAACAACACCACTAAGCGAGATGAGAACGAGGATGTTTAGAAGTTTTTCGCGCTTCACGCAAAATCGCATTTAGGAGACTCGTGTTCAAAATACGTGAGGAAATGATAGCAATTCACGGGTTGTCACAAACCAAGCGCTTCAAAGAGTTGGGACCACCGAGAATTTAAGGAAAAGCCAGATCCGATCATGGCGGAAACACGGGTCAAGCAAATTACCAAGATATTCGATGTCTTGGGATGCACGGAGAGAATGTATGTCTCTATTTGCCACCTTTATGTTCCGTGGCGAAAGCAGACTCTTGGTGGAGTCCGTGAAGCGTACCCATCTAGCCAAGACGGCAAAGATGTCATGGGAGACATTTCGAAAAGCAGTTCAATGACAAGTACTTCCCCGAAAGTATTCGTCGTATACGAAGGAAGTGGAGTTTATTAGACTAGGCGAGAATAACATAAGTTTGTCCCAAAGACGAGGCGAAGTTCATGGAGTTATCCAGTGTTGCACCTCATTTGGTGGAGAATGAGGAACGTATGACGCGGATGTTTCTTAGAGGTTTGAAACCCGGATACGCCAAGATCTCATTTCTCATAAATTTTCTCTATTCGAGATGTTGTCAATGGGGCTCGGTTGTTAGAGCGAGATAACGAAATGCGTTCAACCGAGGACCATAACCGTGGATCATATCAAGATAGCGATCATCGAAATAACGATAACCAAATGGAGAAAGAAGAATACGGACAAAAGCGGTAACCACTCCGGTGGTAATCGTGGCCATGAAAATAGAAGAAGCGAGTCGGAGGAGATTTTAAAAAGAGAGAGATTCAACAACGACCATTCAAGACGCCAACACCAATGAAGAACTAGTTTTAAGGGAGGAGAACGACCACCACCGGTCGATGTTACAAATGCGGAAGAGGGACATATCATTGGCCGCCCACAACAGCTTTAAGGTATGCTATAATTGTGGAAAAGAAGGACATATCGCCGAGATTGACGATATCGAAACCCAAATCCAGCGGAATGGTGACTCAAAAGGATGTCCCGTAAAAGTCAAAGTCAACGGTTCTTGGAAGAGCGTTTGTCGTGATCGGTCCAATAAATACGAGAACCCGAAGTTAGCAAGAGACGGGTTAGTTAATTATAAATTCTTGCGGCTTATACCTTACTAGATACCTGCTTCTACCCATTCTTTTATCTCTCTTTGCTTGCGCTCAACGTTTGAACTTGACTACGGAGAAATTAAACTTTGACCTATCTGTGGAGACTCCATTAGAGAAACTTTCATTACATCCGTTGTTTAAAAATCTTGCTTGATTCAGTTGGCACTATCACATTACCCGTTAACCTTATTTCTATTGAGATATTTGCTTTTGATGTAATTTTAGGATTGATTGGTTAACTACTCATCATGCCAAATTGATTGCTTTTGTAAGGTTGTTAGTTTTCATATTCCTAAGCAACCCATTATTCAAACTCAAGCGATCAAACCATTGTAGTCAAACATTTTCATATCAAGCCATGAAGTCATTCGCTTATTACGGATGCCAAGTTTTCTTAGTCCATGTTATGGATTTGAATAAAGACACGCCGATTTGAATAATATTCTTGTTGTTATTGATTTTTCCCGACGTATTTTCTCAAGAATTTCTTGCTTACTCCCAAAGCTCTCGATATTAAATTTTGTATCGACTTTGAACCCTAAGACAAAACTCATTTCTAAAATCTCATATCGAATGGCTCCTATTGAACTTCAAGAGTTAAAAATTCAACTATAGAATTTGGTACTGAGCCTTTATCTTGTGACTTCCTTTGTGGAATTCACCTAAGCGGAACTCTCTCGTAGGGGACGCCATATTCGTGCGATAGTAAACCGATAGGTGTCATTGTGACGTCTTATCCAAGATTGGGATATGAGTCACGCTTGAGAGCAACCTAAGTCGATGTCGAAATACGTAGCTTTCTGAAGCTAGTTGGTTATTATCGGAGATTCGTTGAAGGATATTCTCGAATCGCTATTCCATTAACGTAAATGACTCATAGAGATACAAAATTCAAATGGAGCAAGGAATGTGGTAAGAGCTTCAAGAACTCAAGAGAGACTCATTTCAAAGACATGTTCGACCATGCCATCCCGGAAAAGCGAACGTGGTAATGACGTGTTGAGTAGAAGATCGTATACAAGTCTGAGTACGATATCACAAAAGACTCATTTCAGATATAATATACAAATAATAGAGATGGAGATGAAAACTCTAGGTACCCACGTGATGATATCACGAGTACATGATGATATACGAGTATAATCGACTTTAATCGATAAAGTTAAAGTCGTTCAAGCTACAACCGGAGCCGATGAATTTGAAGAAGGAGGTGCGAAGTTGTTATTTCAAAAGCGAGAGAATCGGTGAGGTGAGAAAGCTCAAACCTTCGATTTATTAATCCAAATTTGAAATTCTCGATCGAATAGGAACCGTGGCCTATAGACTCGTTTTACCGCCAAGTATAACGCGTGTTCATAACGTTTTTCACATATCGATGTTACGTAAATATGTGGATGACCCGAACCACGTCATTGAGTTAGAACCGGACGAGATAGCCGAAGACTTAACGTACGAGGAGGTACCTGTCAAGATATTGGATAAGAAAGAACATGTCCTATGTACCGAGGTTATACCATAAGTTAAAGTTTTGTGGAGGAATCATGCTATAGAGGAAATGACCTGGGAATTGGAAACGGAAATGAAAGCGAGGTATTCTCATCTTTTTGAAACACCAGGTACGTACGTCAATTTCGAGGACGAAATTTCATAAGGAGGGGAGGTTGTAAGACCCCAAATTATTAATAAATGAAATTTATTTTCCTCTATTTATTATTTTGAAATAGTAAGGGTGGATTTGATTAATGTGGTTAGTTATGGGTAAAATGCGCAAATATTTCAAAATAAGCAAGTGGTTATAAAATATTCATTGTTGTTGGGAATATTCGTTTGGTCGTGGAATATTCAGATCGCTTCGGGAATATTCGTAATACGACGGCAGCGACCATGTGTGGGCCCCATAACTAAAAAGCGATTGGATGAGGAAAACGACAAATATAAGTTATTTAAAAATAATCAGCCGTAATTGTTACCAAGTAAGATCGTTGGAATACCCGCCGGTTAAAATACGATGTCTACGCTGTGGTTGCACAAGAAGACACGGTATTGCATCAATTATTGATTCTTACGTGAAGGCACTACTCTCAATAATTGTTACAAAATTTACTTGCTCAATAGTTTATTTTATTGATTCAATAATTGCTTTGCGTTGGTATTTTATATTATTCTTTGCTTTCAATAATTGTCATCGCACAATATTTCCCATTATCGGATCAATAATTCATATTATTTAAATAATATTATTAGATAAAGATTATTGGCAATGTCTAGAAAGTTCATCAAGGAGAGGTTTGGTCACCTAATTGCATGCGCCCAAAGAAGGAGAAATCCTTATTGAAAGCCCCTTTCCGGAACAAACACTGGTTGTCATAAATGTGATTCTGTAATATTATTTGTGAATAATTAATTATTGATTCATATGATAAGGAAATTTTTATTTTATATGAATATAAATGATGGATGTGGTTATTAATGAAGGAATTAATGCTGAGATGTTTTATTTGTATTTTGTCGGATTGGAGGTATTAAAAGATCAAATTGGTGTTATTACAGCTTTATTGTGTGAGTTATAATATTTAATCCGACCGTTGGATCGTTGTAATTTTTGGATATGTTATACATATATAAGTTGAGTATATGTCCACAAATTTTGAACCGTTAAAAATGAAATGTATAATTTATTATGAATTTTAAGAGGTGGTGATTTAGAAATTAGGTTATAAATGATTTTGGTGGAAAATTCTAGAATTGGTGGGCCCCACTTGTGGTTGGTGAAAAAATGTGCTGAATTTTATTTCAAATGTGGTGGGTGGCAATAGTAGCAGGTAAAGCCATCGTGTAAAGGTCAAGTCTGCCTTGCGGCTAACATTTTCCTATAAATGGAGGCTAAGTTAAATTGAAAATCACACCGTAAACAAAGTTTTCTCTTTCTCTCTATATTATTGAGCGATTTTGTGAGTATTTAGATACTTTGAGAGTTGTTTGCTTCAAGATAAGTTTCATTCAAAGATCACTTCCGATCTTTCCTTCCGGCACTTGATTCTTTGAGGTAAGGATATTATTTTTTCAAATGATATTATTTCTTCAATATCATTACTTTGAAATGTTGATCCAAGTTTTATCAAATTTGGAACTTTTTCATGCTCGGGGTTACTTATTCATGAGTTACTATTCACGAGTTACTATTCATGAGTTACTATTCACGAAGTTACTATTCACGAGTACTATTCATGTAAGCGTGAAGATGTTTTTGTGGAATTTCTATCTTTTGGTGTCTGAGTTACTATTCACGATACTAAGACTATTCACGATACCTAAGACTATTCAATTTAAAAAAAATTTCTTCTTTTCGGTCAAAATATCTATTCGGATACTAGCTTTGATTGTATCCATGTTTTGATTATTCTCAAATTTTACACCACTATGATTATTTTTGAGGTATTGTTGGACATGGATAAAACAAAGTACTAATCCTTAATCCTTAATCCTTGTCATTTTGTTTCACCGGATTCGTTCTTTAAAAATATTTTCATCATCCTCGCCTTAAATGATGATATTATTGAACATCTTTTGGCCCAGAAGTGCAAAGATGAATGATTTTCAAGAATATCTTTGGCCCAGAGTGCAAAGATGAACAGTGTTTAAATGAATACATGACCGATCGATGAATATCTTTGGCCTTTAGTGCAAAGATGAACAGTGTTGAGATGAACACGACCGATTGATGAATATCTTTGGCCTCAGAAGTGCAAAGATGAATATTTGATTTGAGAAAAATATCGATTGATGTTACTGTGGATAAAATATTGATGATGGATCGTGAATTCATAGATTATAGTAGATTTCATTCTCACGTAACTCTTCTATGAATTATTATTTCATTGCTAATATTGATCCGAAACTTGTTGTCCTATTGTATTCTATCGATTTTTCCTCGTTGGAGACTAACGATAATTTGTTGTATATTATCTTAGTCATAGTATTCTTCTTCGGGCTAGTTGAGCTCACCCTTTTCCTTGTTGTTCCATTTTTCTTCTCGTGAGGCGCGTAATGTAAATAAGTACTAGTGGGGGTATGGAATGAAGGTTCTAGAGAGAGTTGTTTAGTAGTCCTCACCATTTTTATAAAATGATGTATCAATAAATATGATGGGGATTTATTTGCGTGTGGATATTGTTCTGTAAGACAATATTATATTTAAACTCATTAAGATATATTGTCGTATTTCACACACATTTGTATTATTGAAGTTGTAGTTTGCTTTTTGTACCATGTATTTGGCGACTCGTAATGGGTGTTGTATATACCTATTTTGGGGCGCCACAAGATATAATCCGTAAGAAATTGAATGAAATTTTTCTAAGATATTCTTTTTCCGTAAATAGTAGAAGTAATGAGAAGATATTCATTATCATTCTCATTGGTTGTTTCAATGTGAAAACTATTTAGTCGAATATCCTTAAAACTAAGTAAATTTCTTCTTGATTTACTAGAATATGTAGCATTTTGATAAAAAACTTGTGTCTCATTTGGTAGCAAGAAACTAGCTTTTCCAAATCCTCGATTAAATTTGATGTGCCGTAGATAGTTCCTACATTTCCTTAGCTTCGATCAACAGTGAAAAATATTTCTCACTTTGAAGGATCATGAGTTGTTGCAGACTGCTAAACATATATCCTCCATATCCATTAAAAAATGGTCTCATACACATATAAAAACATAAATAAGAAAAGTTACATTTCAAATATAATTTTATTCATGAGAAACACATACCATATATAAAATGAAAACTAATAATATTATACATGTAAGGTGTTTAATTAAAACAAGAAATTAAATGATATCCCAAAAGATACTTTTAGAAGGTTCAGTAATATCATCAACCTTTTCCTCATTGTTGGTCATTGGTGAATCATTAACAATATTCAATCGATGATTAACAAAGTTTGTTTCGCCTCCATTACTTTGTTCTTTCGAGACTCGAAATAAATTAGCCAGATGCTCAGCGTCTTTACAGTGCACGCAACCAATGCCCATTCATCCCACACCTAAAACAAACATCCGGTTTGTTCTTTTTCGTGTTGCATTTTCTTTATTTTTACCCGACTTCGTACACTTGCCACTTCTAAAGGGGCACGAATTGTCGCGGATTCGAATTTGTTGTTACGATAGCCTCGCTTTATTCTTTCGTCCCCAAGGCTTCTTTTTATATGACCATCTATTGTCACGCTTATTCTCACTTTGGAATGACGTGTTGTTAATATCCCAAGAATGGGGTAAAGCACACATGTTGGTCAGATTTGATGATTTTTTAATAACAATTCATTATTCTTTTCTCGCAACAAGGAGGATGTATAACAATTCACCGAATTTTATGAACTTACTCGCCTATATTGTTGTGATGTAATCATGTTAGTGGGATGAAAAGTAGAGAGCGTTTGCTTCCAACATTTGGGATTCGAAACCGGATCTCCACACAAAAGCCAAAGTAGAGGTTATTCTATAAACATTGAACTATATTCCGTAATTGATTTGTAATCTTGTAGCCTTAAATTAAGCCACCCAAATTTGGCGTTAGGAGAATAACTAATTTTTGGTGATCAAATCTTTCCTTCAATTCGTCCATAAAGACAAAGGATCTTTGGATCGTTAAATACTTTCTGTCTTTAATCCTTCATCAATATGATGACGAAGAAAAAAATTATGGCTTTTGCATTTTGTGTCAAGAAGTCAGATTTCTATTCAATGGTCTTTTCTAACTCATTTGCACTAAGGTGCAATTCTGCATCAAGTGCCCAAGCCAAATAGTTGTCTCCAGATATTTTCAAAATAGAAAAATCTATTTTTGCCAAGTTTGTCATCTATTCGGTTAAAACACAATTTTATTATTTATTAAAATAATAAATAATTGCATGTATGATACATATAAAAATAAACTAAATCACGACTTCATGTGGTAATAAAGTGCAAATATAAATATTCTTATATATATGTTATTAGCATATTATCTTAGTAAAAAGAATATGCAATCGTTAATGTATATATACTATTTACAATATATATATATATATATATATATATATATATATATAACTAAATGGATCTTCACTCGCCATGCAGAATCTACTTGTAATGCATCATTTCAATGTAATAATAACGACGGAACCGGTCAGTCCTGTAAAAAAACATACGTATATGATATTCCAACGTAATAATAAATGCGAATAATAAATAATGGAACCGTGTCGTCGTGAAATTACATAATTACGAGATATTCCGGCGGAATATTAATTGCGAATAATAAATAAAAAGTTCCCACCAAGTCTTGTAAGATTAACAAGGATAGATGGTACCATTGTAAATAATGTAATTTAATGGCAATTGTAAGAATAAAATTATATTATTGGTGGCACAAATTTCAACCCAGAGTATAATAATAAATTGCAAGAATTTAATTTTACCGCCTCAAGTTGGTTGAGAGTTTCGCTTTGATAACGTGTTATAAAACTTTAGCAAAGTATAGAAATAAACTCTTATAATTGCTGCATAAATTTAAAGAGAATAAGCAAAAGAAAAGAGAGAGAATTCTTCAGAGAATTTTGTGTGTCTTTCCTTCTGTATTTCCTTCCTTTATATAGAGAACGAAGGAGAAGAGGATGAGGAGAGAGAGTATGAGAATGAGGGAAAAAGGAGGGAGATCATGGAGTGGGGAACAAGAAAGCAGAAGAGAGAGAGAAGTGATTCCCTTATCTTGAGGGAATTATTATTATAACAATTTGGAAGTTTTCTTTTCTTTTCATTTCTTTTGGTTTTTATCTCCCCTTTCTTTTGCAGCATCTTATCCATTAATCCATACATATTGCATTAAATAATTAAGGCCAAACAATTTGAAAGTTGCAGGAACCCTACTATGTAATATTCAAATATATATTTTGCTATAATTTTTTAATTTTTTTTGGCAATGTACGTACTGCACAATTAATATCTATCGAGAAAAATCAGATGACAAGTACTCCCTCCGTCTCAGGATAAAAGTTCTAATTGACTTTTTGCGCACATTAAGAAAGATAATAAAATGACAAAATTGTCTATATTTAAATTCTCATTTAATTGCATAGTTTTTTGCACATTACTAGTGATGCTCCTTAAATATGAATAGAGAATTGAAATATAACAATTAATAATAAGGGTATTATAGGCAAATTATTATAAAAAATAGATTATTTAAGATAAATAGACATTTAAGTTGGGACTACCTAAAATAATAATAAAACTATATATATATATATATATATATAGTACTGCTGATTCAGGATCAGGATCAGGAGTTGTAAAATCAACTTGACAAATGCAGGCAGACGATCCTTCATAGGGGGGCTTAAGGCCCATGCCCAACTAATTTATAAGAAATCTGAGGCAGAGAGACCAAAACCAATTTACTGTCTGTCCGAATGCTTACTCATCAAGCTGAAATGGGCTCTCTACGGTGGGCTTGGTAGGTTAGTCCTAACATACCCATCCTCCTCTTGGGCCCAACTCGGATATCTAGAATGACACTAAGTTTTTACCATTTAACTTTGATGTATACTAAATTTACAAAAAAAACACACTTAGATATAATTATTTAATCTTAAAATAAATAAAAAACAAATTTTTTATTGGGCCATTTTATTTAATCTGCTAAAAGTAAAGTTGATAAATCAAATTAGACTTTTTTATTTTTTGGGTCGGAAGGGGTATCAGTGTAATGAATTAATCGTAATAGTAATGGAATTAGGAACTCTTCTTTCTTCTTCTGCGGGCATCACCTTTTGGAACATGCAAAAGAAAATATGCCATATCTAAGTTCATTTTAAATACCAAACCATTATGAGTTAATTTAATAATTTAATTGTATAAATACAAAAGAGCATGAAAAATATAAGAATTTTATTCATAAGGCTTTGCATGACTTCTTAAGATCCATTCTTGCCAAAGCAAGAATGTTAAATTTCAGTCGAATACAATATATATATAGGAAAATTCCGTTTACTATTCATGTGAGTGGAGCCTTGTGAAAATATTAATTTTTTATATATATGTATAAGAATTTTTCGTAGTAACGTGTCAATGACTTTATTCTAACTAGTCGTCGCTCCACACGAGTAAATTATGTGGGGTAAAATAAAAGTTTTATAAAATTTAGAGAAATGAATATAAAAATATAAAAAATTAACATTATAAAGAACAAAATAATAATATATCTAAAATTATGAGTTAAAAAGAGGGGAAAAAGTTTGATCCATTTCCACCAACTTGTGGACGAAGCCTCCGTGAAAACTTTATAGTATATATATATATATAAGGCAAAAAGCATTTTTTTGACTAATGTGGTTATAGTGTTTTAACTAATTAGCCACTGTGCTTTTAATTTATTCAATTAGTCCACTATACTATTTAAAAATGTGCAATTAACACATTCCGTTTAATTTTGCAGACGGACGTTAAAAAATATCATACGTGGTAGTTCAAAAGTAAAATAAAAATAAAAGAAATGACATGTAAATACTGATGTGGCTCATCTTTTTCCTCAGTCGGGTCAACCCGACCCGTACACATTCTAAAAGGGTCAAATGCTAGTGTTCAATTGCATCCCCAATTTCTATCTATGGTTTCTCTCTCTGAAAAAATTGAGCTCAAATGGCTTCACCAACCCCTGGAATCCTCCTCAAACTCCTCCAAACAATGAAACCCTAAATCAATCTTCTGATTCGATGCGTCAAGCTGCTGCTTTACTCGCCATCCTTTGTTGGAGGTGAAATTTTGTTGGAGGCGTTGATTTAACAAAAATTCGACCAACTGCTAAGTTAATTAAACTCTGGCATTAGCTTTATTCCCACACAACAATGAAAAATGTGAAGCTCCATAATTCAAAAATCAAAAAAGCACGAGAACAAAAATGAGGTAGCAGCACAGCCATTACACACCTTTCTCTCTCTTCCGCAATGCCTTCAAAATCTCAATTCCTTACTGCCACTATTATTAGCCATTTCTAGCCTTTGGTTTGTCTAGTAATTTGGAGCTATAGGTGAATCGGGAACCGCCTCCCCACCCACCGCCGCACTAAAAGTGGTGGACCTCTTGAAGTCTAGAGCTGGAGCTATGGATGAATATGAAGATAAATATTATAATATTAATTTTTATTAATATTATACATATTATAAATATTTAAGTAAAGAAAAAGAAAGAAATTAAAATATAAAAGTATTTTTATTTTTATTTTTAAAATAAAATATACATATTATATATATATATATAAAATTTTGATATATTATTTGTATTATTTGGAAAAGAGATAAAAGGGAAAAAAAGCCACACAGGATATTTATTTTTTTCCAAAAAAGCTACGTAATATTTATTTTTTTTTCCAAAAAAGCCACGTAAGAAAAGCCGCCCAGTCAGCAAATACACGTAATATTTATTTTTTTCAAAAAAGCCACGTAAGATATTTTTTAACGTCTGTCTGCAAAATTGGACGGAATGGGTTAATTGAACATTTTAAAAAATACAATGGCTTAATTGAATATTTTAAAGAGCGATGGCTTTATTGCTTAAAAACACTATAACTAATAAATGGCTAAAAAGTGCTTTTTGCCATATATATAAATACGCTTAAATATGAAATAATATTTTAAATTATTGATATTTTTTTTTTTTCGGTGATTGACCTTATAATTTTTTAATTAAGTTATTAAACTATTAATTTTTATATTTTAATTCAATTAAAATGCCACTTCATAAATTGATGATATGATTTTGACAACTTAACATGATAATGCTTATGTGTTAAAAAAATCATTTTAAAATTAGTTAAATCATTTTATCAAGTTAAGAAGGTCGGAATATAAAAAAGCGTCACATTTTAAAACTTAAAATTAAAAACAGAATAAACATCTCAAATATCATTCATCTATTTTGATCTGATTTTTAATCTTGTTATTGTTTTTGTTTGGATTTTATATTGGATTTTGATAAAGCTGAACCCGGTTTTGATTCTACGAGTTAGGTTTTTTTTTGATTATTTTGGTTTTTTATTTTATCGGTTTTGTCAATTGATTTTGATTATTTTAACCATTTTACCTTTCAATACAATGTTCTCATAACCAAATCGTTTATTGAACCGAAAAAAATACCAAGTGGATGGATCAATGGTCCAACCAGTGGTCGAACCGTTATTGATCCAGTGACGTTATCAATATATAAAAATATATATTATTAGTAATTAATAAAAATATTAAAAATCTCGTTTTTCATGAACTAAAACATAATAAAGATGAGTTACAATATTAATAAAAATGATTAATTTTAATAGTAAATTAAAAAAATAAAACCGTCAATGGGTCAATTAACCTGTTCACTGGTTGACCTAATGGGTCAACGGTCAACTCAACTTTTTTGACCAAAATCGTCATCGTGCTAAACCTACCATAAAGGCGCACTTTCCCAATTTTTACTGGTCCGACTGTGAGACCCCAGATTTTATCAATAAATATTTAAATTTTGTTGAAATAATTTTTTAATATTATGGTGTGAATTTAAGATAATATTATAGTTGTGGGTAGTATTTATAAATTTTGCAAAAGTATGCAGTGGTTATATTATATTCGATTGGTCCGGAATATTCGGTTTAGCGAGGAATATTCGTATAACTACTCAATCATTGGTGGACCCATAATGTAATTATTGTCGGATTGAAAAAAACGACAAAAATATTTTATTGAAATAACAAATGGAAGTTTTACCGTATTCTTGTTGAACTACTTCAGTAGTAAAAGTACAAGAATACGATGTCGTGTGGTTTGCAAGAAGACACCGGTATTGATTATCGATCTTTATGTGAGTTTCACTCACCATTCCATTATCACGATTAATAATATGAATTATTATAATGATAATGACGTTTTGTTTTATTCAGTATTATTAACGTAATAAAATGTAAAACATCTTTTATATAAAATAGAATACTTTATTAAAGTTATTCTATAAATAGAATATATTATATTTTATTATGCGTAGTGTTGCGTAGTGTTTTTGCATAAGTATTGCATAGTGTTTGCGTAGTAAAATGTTTTTATATAAATAGAATATATTATATTTTATTTAAAAGATTTTCTTTAAATATGGACCGTCGATTAAAATAAATCAATCTGGATAGTTCATGGATTAGTTCTTACGCATTCCATTTTCCTATAAATGTAAGCTCATTCCTTCATTATTTTCTTTACGAATTCATCAAACTCTAGAGAGAGAAATTATGTAGAAGGCTATAGAGAAAATTATAGAAAGAAGAAGAGTATTCTCGCTACTTCACTACTTCTATATTTAATTCTTTTACTAGGTGAAGTGTGTTATTCTTTCTTCTTGAAGAGAACTTCATTATTCCATTCATTATTATTAGTTGGAATAACCTCGTAAAAGTGGCATAACCTATACATAACTTTTATATCACGCCAGATACCCTATATACTTGGTGAAATCCTTATGTTATTTCATTCATTATTATTCTCATTGGAATAACTCAGATACGCGGTTTACCCTATACTTGGTGACATTCTTCTATTATTCATTTGGAACATCCTGTTCATGTGTTTTACACCGCACTGGTTCCGCTTTTTATTATTCTCGTTGGAACATCTTGTCATGTGTTTTTACACCCACCCGGTTCCGCTCTTTATCATTCTGTTGGAATATCCTATCGTGTGTTTTACACCGGATCCGTTCCATCTTTATTATTCTCATTTGAACATCCCGCTTGGTGTGAATTTCACCCGACTCGTTCCGTTATTATTATTCCGATGGAATAACTCGTACATCAAGTAATCGCATGCATGGTGATTTCTTTTGTTATTCCATTCTTTATTATACCCAAATGGTTAAAACTTGGACTTATACTCCATGAAATTAGTAGAATATCCTCGATATTTGCGTTTCATCCAAAGATCTTTTCATAGAAATATTCTTCCGATCATTCTTGAATTTTACTCTACTGAAACAAGATGATCATGTTGACAATTTGACGTTAATAATTCATGGATTAAATAATTCTTGAACTTGTTTTATTGAATTATTATGTCATTGTCATCATCCTCATGTTATATTATGTTATCTTTTGGCTTACGTGCGTAGATGAACTTAGTATGATTATGACCAGGTGGATCATTCGGATAATCAATCGACTTGATATAAATGATGTGACAAAAGTCCTCGATGGCCTCGTAATGCAATGATGGATAGTTTTGGTATGATTATGGCGGGGTGATTCTAAGATATAATCGTGACCATTGATAATTTGATGAAAATCCTTGACCGTGGTACGTGGATTATTAGATGTGGTGGTTTATTTATTAAGTCGAGTCTCAAATATAAAAATTGATGAAAACTTTTAAAACCTAAAAGATAGTAGACTTTATTCTCTACTCGACTCTTTTAATGGATCGCTTATTCCACCGCAGCTTAAACCGGGTTGTTTATTGTATTTTATCGCTTTAACATCATGAAGGCTAATGATAATTTATTCTCGCATTATCTTAGTCATAATATTTCTTCTTCGGGTAGTTGAGCTCACCTTTTTTTTCACCGTTTCTCTCTTGAAATGAGAACATAAATGGACGAGTCGGGGAACGAAGTAATGGTCCGAGAGGATAGCTTTAGTAGTCCTCACTATTCGGCAAATAAAGTGATAATAGTTGTAATGAGGACTCTTTTGAGTTTGTATAATATCTAGTAGACAATATTTGTATTCAAACTCACGCTTTATGTCGTATTGTATACCACAGCTTATATTAAGAAGTTGTATTTGAATTTATGTACCATGTAAGTGGCGACCCAAGATGGGTGACGATATACCTAATTTTGGGGCGCCACAATTGTATCGAGCCATAAGTGTGAAGAGCCCCAGCCTCTCATTTGGTGACTTCTGTTGATGGGAATGCACCGCCGCATTCTCCGTAGGGGACGCCTGCCTTTCGGTGGCAAGTGATAGTACCGATGTGAGGTGCTGACACAAGTTGGTGTCCAGAGTCACAGTTGGTATTAGAGCTTAGGGATATGATCCCTAGCTAAGATGCGAGATAAGAACTAGGAGGGGAGAGACGGGGAATTCCTTCGCTAGTATGACTTACCTAAGTTTATTTGTTATTTAATTGGTCTACGAAGTAGTATAGGATAATATTTGATATATTAATTAACCCTTTTGCTTCACAATTCCTTCGTGTAATAAGAGTGTAGCTAGTCGAAATGGGGGGTAATAAGTGGAATAGAATCGGTGGTCATCATTTAGTAGTTATATTTGGTGAATCAACTAGGGTGAGCGAACCCAACGTTGGAAGAGTGTTTTGCCATTATCATACAAGATGTCTAATGACATACAATCTCGTGTCATCATAAGACGTGGTCAGTGCTCATCCACTTCTTGAGTATATTTTACTGAGCACTACCTATATGATCTTGGTGTTTGTTTGAAGTATAATTCTCAATTTGAGACAGTGGAGATAATGATAAATCGAGAAGACTCACCATGGGAAGAATATGATAGTAATCTTCTCATTTTTCTTTGGGGTCTATTGGGTAAACCAAGAATAATTCGTGACCATATGATATCTATCATAACCTAGAAGCATGGCCTCCCATGCACGAAGGTTTCCTTGAGCACTTTCCAAAGATTCTAATTTCTAAAACAGTTTTTGACTATACATTTATGTAAGGTGTCATTGTGAGAGTCTTATCTAGGTTAAGGGATAGAAGTCACAATTGGTATCAATGTGACGTCTTATCCAAGTCTTGATGAGAGTCACAGCTTTGAATGATATTTCTATTATTAATAAATTTCTTGGCGTATTCTTGAAGACTTCTTAGCCTACTTAGAGCGTGAAATCGAATTTTGTATTGACCCCAAAGACTGAAAACTCATTCCTTAAACCCTCAAATATTTCTTCAACTAAAATGAATAGGTTTACGGTTTATGATGAAAGTCATAATAAAAGCATTGGAATAATGAAAATCATGGGTATTCGTGGTATTAATAAGTTTTATGATGAGTTATGTTGGTTAGTATGTAAAAACATGAAAGTTTCTTAGAAATCACAAAGAGTTGAAAATCGATTTTGGTGAAAAACGTAACATAAAATTCAATTGACTATATCTCTTATTATATTTTGAATTTTTGAATGTGGTCAAGTCCTAGAGTTAGATCTATGAGTTACCTAACTAATCCAAGTGGAATTACTGGAAAAGGTGTTGTAGATTTTGTGGGGACCGATTTTAGCAAAGGAGGCCAAAGCTGTAAATTTCAAAAATGCTACTTGCCTGAAACTTGAAGGGACTGTTTCGCCACTTAAATTATGAGAAAAATTCTGGGCTTTTGGGACATGAAGGTATATGGTATAAAGTACCTCCTTTCCAAAAATGAGCTCATTCTCGACTTAAAATGAGCAAGTTATGACTATTTCAATATTTAGGTTTTTCCGATTTAAAACGCTATAACCGAGTTCTATAACTCAGATGACCATGAAATTTAAACTAGAAGCTCACGTTAACATGTGTAAGATCCTGCCAAGATTTGGGAATTTTGGAGTTAAACTTGAGGTAGCTAATTTCTTAAGGAATTAATTAGAAATTGATTTTTGAAAATATAGTAAATGAATTTTAAAAATTCCGAGAAAAATATATTTTCATTATGGGACTATATTATGCTAAATTCCAGAAAAAAAATATTTTTGGGACTAATTTGGTATTTTTTCATGAAAATAGTTTAATTACTGAATATATGAGTTAAATATGTTATGTGAAGTAACAAAAGTTGAAAATAGGATTTTATGGCTTGAGAATCCTATATGTAATATATGCATATTTTTTTTGATGAGGATTTGATAATTGGTGATGATATTTTATGAGTATGGCATTTTGAATGATTAAATGCATTATATGGTAAAGCGTAAACAATTGAGATAAATTGTTTATAAATTTAAGAAGTGATTAAAATATTATTATAATATTAATGTTATTAGATTATGAGATTATTAAGTGATTGATAACATGGGGATATTCTTGAATCCTGGATAAATTATATTATAAATGTTTAATATTTATCATTTATCTCATTTGATTGATTCTTTATATCATTATCCTCATGTTTATATTATGGTTAAAGTCATCCGTATTCAGAAGTAGTGCGTAGATGGACTTGGTATGATTATGACCGTGATCGTTGTTAGATAATCATAACCAGAAATGAATACACAATTATCTTTGGCGTAGTGCATGGATAATTTGTGGTCGTGATATTAATGAAAACACAATTATCTTTGGTAGTAGTGCATGGATAATTTGTGGTCGTGATATCTTAATGAAAACACAATTATCTTTGGTCAGTAGGCATGGATAATTTGTGGTCGTGATATCTAATGAATACACAATTATCTTTGGTAGTAGTGGATAATTTGTGGTCGCGATATTTAATGAATACACAAATTATCTTTGGTAGTAGTGCGTGGATAATTGTGGTCGTGATACTAATGAATACACGCTTATCTTTGGTAGTAGTATGTAGATAATTTGTGGTCGTGATACTAATGAATACACAATTATCTTTGGTAGTAGTGCATGGATAATTTGTGGTCGTAATCTTAATGAAAACACAATTATCTTTGGTAGTAGTGCATGGATAATTTGTGGTCGTGATACTAATGAATACACAATTATCTTTGGTAGTAGTGCGGGGATAATTTGTGGTCGTGATACTAATGAATACACAATTATCTTTGGTAGTAGTGCATGGATAATTGTGGTCGTGATACTAATGAATACACAATTATCTTTGGTAGTAGTGTATGGATAATTTGTGGTCGCGATACTAATGAATACACAATTATCTTTGGTAGTAGTGCATGAATAATTTGTGGTCGTGATATTAATGAATACACAATTATCTTTGGTAGTAGTCATGGATAATTTGTGGTCGTGATATTAATGAATACACGATTATCTTTGGTAGTAGTGCATGGATAATTAAGTGGTCGATGATCTTAATGAATACACAATTATCTTTGGTAGTAGTGCATGGATAATTTGTGGTCGTGATATTAATGAATACACAATTATCTTTGGTAGTAGTGCATGGATAATTTGTGGTCGTGATACTAATGAATACACGATTATCTTTGGTAGTAGTACATGGATAATTAAATGGTCGTGATACTAATGAATATCCTCGGCACAGTAGTAGTGCGGGGATGATTCGATGATATGGATTAATTATTGAAATTGAGTCTCAAGAATGAAATATTAATTCATGGATGTGGTAAAAGTCATCTTTGGTAGTAGTGCATTGATAGACTTGGTATGATTATGACCACGGATTATTCTTAGATAATAATGACCAGTAATTGAAAACACACGAATATCCTTAGCCAAGAGGTGCATGGATAATTCATGGTTGTGATACTATTAAAATTTGAGTCTCGGTATTATTGGTTTTACTGCTTATATATCTTTGCTTGAGGTGCGAAGATGAATTGTTAATAAATATCTTTGGCTCAGAAGTGCAAAGATGAATTGTTAATAAATATCTTTGGCGGATTCTGAAGATGAATTTAATATTTTTAACAATAAAGGTATTCAAGGTATCCTCACCTCTTTATCATACTGTGTACGTACTCTAATTTCGAGGAGAAAATTCCATAAGGAGGGAGATTGTGAGACCTCTCGTGATTTTATCAATAAAGATTTAAATTTTGTTAAAATAATTTTTTAATATTATGGTGTGAATTTAAGATAATATTATAGTTGTGGGTAGTATTTATAAATTTTGCAAAGTATCAAGTGGTTATATTATATTCGATTGGTGGGGAATATTCGGTTTAGCGAGGAATATTCGTACAACTACTCATCATTGGTGGACCCCACAACAAAATTATTGTCGGATTGAAAAAAATGACAAAAATATTTTATTGAAATAACGGCGGAAGTTTTACCGTGGTTACTGTTGAACTACTCGGTAGTAAAAGTACAGTAATACGTGTAAAAGTGGTATACCCTATACATAACCTCGTGATACGCCATACAATTCTATACTTGGTGAAATCCTTATGTTATTCCATCGCTTATTATTCATTGGAATAACTCAGTATACGCCATTAATTTACTATACTTGGTGACATTCTTCTATTATTCATTGGAACATCCTGCATGCATGTGTTTTACACCTACTCGGTTCCGCTTTTTTATTATTCTGCTTGGAACATCCATGCAAGGTTTTACACCTGACCGGTTCCGCTTTTTATCATTCTGTTGGAATATCCTATCGTGTGTTTTTACACCGGATCCGGTTCCATCTTTATTATTCTGTTGGAACATCCCGTCGATTGTGAATTTCACCGACCCGGTTCCGTTATTATTATTCTCGATGGAATAACCTCGCTCTACATCACAAGCACCGCATGCGTGGTGATTTCTTTTGTTATTCCATTCTTTATTATACCCAAATTGGTTAAAACTTGGACTTCTATACTCCATGAAATTAGTAGAATATCCTCGATATTTGCGTTTCATCCAAAGATCTTTCATGGAAATATTCTTCCCGATCATTCTTGAATTTTACTCTACTTAAACAAAGATGTCGTGTTGATAATTTGGACGTTAATAATTCATGGATTAAATAATTCTTGAACTTGTTTTATTGAATTATTATGTCATTGTCATCATCCTCATGTTATATTATGTTATCTTTGAACTTACGCATAGATGAACTTAAGTATGATTATAATGAGGATCATTCGATATAATCACGACTTGATATAAATGATGTGACAAAAGTCCTCGATTGGCATGTAATGCGGTGATGGATAGTTTTTGGTATGATTATGGTCGGGGGTGATTCTAAGATAATATCATGACCATCGATAATTTGATGAAAATCCTCGACCAGTAGTACGTGGATTATTAGATGTGGTGGTTTATTTATTAAGTTCGAGTCAAATGATAAAATTGATGAAAACTTTTAAAACCTAAAGATAGTAGACTTTTATTCTCTACTCGACTTTTTTAATGGATTGCTTATTCCAATTGCAGCTTAAACCGGTTGGTTTATCATTGTATTTTATCGCTTTAACATCTGTTGAAGGCTAATGATAATTTATTCTCGCATTATCTTAGTCATAATATTTCTTCTTCTTTGCCATTGAGTTGATTTCACCTTTTCTTTTCACCGTTTCTTTCGCGAAATGAGAACATAATTTTGACGATGATCGAGGAGCAAGTAATGGTCCGGAGGATAGCTTTAGTAGTCCTCACTATTCGTGAAATAGTGTGATAATAGTTGTAATGAGGACTCTTTTTGAGTTTGTATAATATCTAGTAGACAATATTTGTATTCAAACTCACGCTTTATATCGTATTATATACCTACGCTTATATTAGTAAGTTGTATTTGAATTTATGTACCATGTAAGTGGCGACCCAAGATGGGTGACGTATACCTAATTTTGGGGGCGTCACACCGACCGCCAATTCGGTCCGGGTTTTAAAATATTGCTTCAATATATCAATAATGTTTAATCTCAAAATAAAAAATTATTTTTTTTACACACATCATTTGATTTATGCACCCTCAAATAGTCACATCAACAATTTTTGACGTAGTTCAATCAATAGTTCAATAAAATTAAAAAAATAGATCATCAAAATGAAATATGACCAATAATTTAGGATACTAAATCATATTTAAGTCATATAAATATAGTTAGGTAGATAACACAATCAAATATTAATTGTAAAAAATATACATAGTTTACACCATTATAATAATAGTATTATACAATCCTAAATTAGTATTTTTTTGGATAACAACTAATTAATGTTATAATTGCTATATCATTGTCTTTTATTTTTTCAAACATTAAAAACAATTGAAATATATTAAAAAATGTAAATTATTACAAATGATAAAAGGTTTATAATACAAATAATTAAAAATATAATAATTTTAAACAAAATAACACATAATCATAAAAAGACTAATAATACCAATAGCGGGTGGACACCATATATATACAGAATATACATATCTTATTAATTATTCAATATGAGCAGATGAACAGACACTCATGATAATGCAAAATTCAAATATAAACGATTTATCTGTACTGTACTGAAAAAAATTTTAAAATAAAGTAAAATCTTTTAAAAGATGATAATAAAATCTTTTCATAAAAAAAAAAAGCAGTCATAAAACACATTTCAAAGGGAAAGGAAAAACTCCACATAAAGAAATAAATTATCAAAGCAAAAGTTTTTAAAATTTTTTTTTTCTACTTAACAAGAATATTTTTCCCGGTGGTTAAACACTTGTAAGAACACATTTAACAAGGCCTTCCCCTCCTTCTGGGTTTTGGCTTAAGACTGAAACCAAACACACTTGACCACAGTAAAACCCTTTCGTCTAAGCTTTTCGCTTTTAACTCTCTCTCTCTCTCTCTCTCCATATAATATTTCACTGTCAAATACTCCTACAAAATTTTATAATTATCCTATTTGTTATCGGACATTCAAGAAAACCTTCATCTGTGGGTCAAAATCACATGAACTCTGTTTGTTAATTAGGAATCCCCAGCTCTGTAAAAATTTCCAAGGTCCTGATATATGAGTTGATCAAATTCGATTTTTCAAGGAGTTGTAAGGTATCTTCGATTGTAATTTTTTTTCCTGAAAGTTTTTTCGCTTAGGGTTTCATTGTGCCCGAGTTTGATTGGTTATCGAATTTTTGGGTTTTTATTTTATTTGTTATTTTTAATATTCTCAATGTAAGTATGCAAATATGTATTTCTCTTCTTTTTGATAGTACTCGATACAAGCAATGTAACAGTTGGCAATATACTGATGATAGATTTATTGAAGGACTGCCCTTATTAGCTGTTGTGGGATAGTCATGGATAGCTGTTTGTTTTCTTATTTTTTTAACTCAGAGAACAGATACATTAAACATTTTACTGTTTGTAATTAACTATTTGGTCTGACTCCATTCTCAAGAAAACAATAAAATTCAAATACATGTTCTACTTTGGAGCTTGAAAAGAATGAGGAATAGTGAAAGGTATAGAAAAATTAAAGTAACATTATACTTGTGCAGTTGTGCTGATTAAGAGGACTTTTCCTTGCCTTGCTCTTTCCGGATTTTGGTTTTTCCACTTCACTCTAATTCTCATGCAATAATTTACTCATATTACCGTGTTCTGCTCTTCCTTGCTGTATCGTTCTGGAAAGAAGATAGGAAATTGGTATTAAATAGCAATCAAAGAACAGGGGACGCATTTGCATGGGTAGTCATGAGGGTTGCTCTCAGCCAAATGGCTTTTATCCTAATGGTCTTTTACCGGATGAAGCAGCCTTTGTGACCCGAATGCCTGACAAGGAAAGATGGTCATTAGCTGAAGAGAGGATTGCTGAGCTGATTGCTCGCATTCAGCCTGACCAACCCTCCGAGGACCGAAGAAATGCAGTGGCAGATTACGTGCAGCAGCTCATTGCAAAGTGCTTCTCTTGCCAGGTGGAAATTTTCATTTTTGCCTGCTTTCTTTCTTGCTTAGCTGTAGACTTTGACATTTCTGTATGTCACTAAGTTGCTGTGGTAAGAACAGAATAACAGATTGCTTGCTAATACATGTTGATCCTGTAGTAATGCAAAATAAAATATCTTGTCCGAGTCTATCGTTGCTGTTTTACTTCTGTTCTGCATATAAGTTGTCTGATTGTCTCACACTCGCATCTTCTCAATTTTAGTGGCCTCCTTTCTATTTTAAATGTCAAATTAAGTGACATATCAATGCAGTAGCGTTTAATTTAATTGTATTAACCAGAAAAGTACTTTGTGAATCCAATTCCATATAGCAATGCACTATTGAAGGTATAATGAGAAATAAAAATAAACTTGGTCAAGTACATTTATTTCTAAATTATGTGCCAAATGTAGTAAAGATGCCCACAGAGTAGTACTCAATAGTTATTTTCCTATTCTTTGTTTTACTTTCTGCTATGATTATTTATGATCTGCTGTAGAAATTATTGAGTGTGGAAAATTATATGGATGACCAATATTATGGAAAAATGAAAGACATTATCATAATCCAGAACATACGGTGATGTAAGACAATAGGATAAGACACTTTGATTATGGCTTATTGCTCTGCTGCAGACTCTTATGATAATTTGTGGAGATTAGTTTTCCTTCAAATAGGGCAAAGAGAACTTTCTTCTTGGGTTTGATGGAAAATTAACTAGTGGGTTCACTGTTAAGGTTCAGTAGGAAAGGATATGTATAAAATAAAAACTCCTGAGAAAGCAGATAGAAGGTGTATACAGTTCAAGGTCACTGGTTCTAATTTCCATACTTGGGGCCAAATTACCTATCAAATAAATAAATAAATAGGCATATAGCTATAGACATTTATATTGTATATATCTTGAAGATCAGTTTTCTTAATGCAAATCTTGGTTTGGCCATTTGTTAGTACTAATATATTTATTCTTTTTGATTTGTTGCATTTAGTAATTTCTCAAATAGGAAAATGATCCTAATTGAGGATGATATTACTAAGATGAATATGTCCTTTATCATGCATATTCTCTGCCGATCTAATTTATTGCAACAAAAAATAAATTAAAACGTCTACAACTTGTTTCTCACCATGGCTTTGAAGTGATGATTTTTTTTTAGTTTAATTTTAATTTTTTCTTGTTTATAGGTATTTACCTTTGGGTCGGTTCCCCTCAAGACTTACTTACCTGATGGGGACATTGATTTAACTGCATTCAGTAAAAATCAAAATCTAAAGGACACCTGGGCCAATGAGGTTCGAGATATGCTTGAGAACGAGGAGAAGAGTGAAAATGCTGAATTCCGTGTGAAAGAGGTTCAGTACATACAAGCAGAGGTTGGTCAAACCAAGAAACCTGTGCATGTGATGTGTGAAATTCCAGTTTTTCTATGATTTAATGATCTACCATTTTCAGCTGGAATATTGACATTATTTCGACTCCCAATGTTATTTCATTGATTGTTGATAATTAATTTTTTTAATCAAGTTCTTTCCATGGTCTTGTTAATTATCTTATGAAGGCATCTTGTTTCACAAAGAGTCCCATTTTAACTTTAAGAAGTCAATTTGTGAAATCCTAAAGTTCAAGTTAATGTGAATTCATTTAAGTTTTAAAGACCAAATGTTGTAATTAGTTGTACTTTTCAGATAGTTTACAATATCAACAATTTTATTGACTAAACTCAAATGAATTTATATCAATTTTGTATTTTAGTATTTTTCAAATTGACTTCAAAAAGTCAAAATGGTACGCTTTTTGAGGAACAGGGGTAGCATCATTTTCCACATGCTTTCTCTCCCTGTATAATAATCTTTGGTATCTGGAAATTTTCTTTTTTGATTCCTGCATATTAATTGCTCTGGCACCCATGTAATCAATCAGTCTCTTTACTTTCTATTTTCTAATTTTTCTTTTTTGGAGGACTGCAGGACTTCAGGGTTGTGGGGTTGGAATACAACTGCTAAAACCTTGATATTAACATCAACCATATTATTAATGCTTGAATGTTTGGGCTGGACACAGTATAACATTTGGTACCATTACATAAAGTGGCTGTTCTAAGATTTGTTCCCTACAAGTTTTAGTGGATTTTTTTAAGTGGAAAATCAAATGGGATTAGCTTAGTGAATATTTCAATTACTTAAACTGAGTTATAACTGACATCCTTAGTTTGTGTATGTAAATTGGCTATTTAGTTAATTTCAGTTATTAAAATATGGAGACTCCTAGTCCAAACCTTTTGGTTTTGCGTTGGCTTTGAAACTATTAACTGAAGTTTGCTTGTGTTTATATTTTTCTTCATTGAAATATTTGTTTGGAATAACTAGTACTCCCATTTGCTACTTCTGATTTATCAAGATTTTGTGAAATATGAATAAGTTTTTTTTGCCAAGCTGCTGCTAGTTCATGAACACTGTAGGTGCTAGGCAGCATATATGAATTTTTGTTTCTTGAGGATTGGTCTCCATGTAATTTGCAATAGCTGACATTTTCTTTAAGTTATTCTTTTTTTTCTTATAAAAGATAATTGTAGTGGCTGGCAAATAGCAAGGGAAATTACTAAAGAATGTGGTTCTAAATACACTGACTCATATATCGTAAATTCCATATTGGCGAACAATGTTGAGACTTTTGTGATTAAATGTTGGTGAAAATATTAAATTACTAAGAAATTTGTTAATGCTCTGAATAAATAATATGAAGAAATTGAAGGAGGGAAGTTTTCGAAATGTTTTGCGAATAAAGGGGTAAGTGGGTAACAATATCGTGTATAACAAAATTTGGGTTTTACATATAATTCAGTCTGCTTTTGTACCAGCAGATGATATACCTCTAAAGTCTAAACCCGTAAAAGAAATCTAATTTCCATTTGCTTCCACTTAAGTCGGTTGGAATTCTTAGTGTCCTCAATAAGATGAAAGAGAGGCTTCTCACATTGTGCTATAATTCTATATTGGTCTGATATTGTTAAACTGTTAATCCTTCTTTAGCTAACTTTTCAGTGTATATAACTGTAAAAACGTAATCTGAAAATGACTATTGATTTTGGGGTGATTATGTTATGAGAAGCTCTACGTAATCTTCTTCCTCAAAATTTTTTGACCGTAATTATGCTTATGACTGTAGCAAAATAATCTAAGAATGACCAATGGTTTTTGGGATGCATTTTTGTTATGAGCTCTACATAATCATTTTTTTCTAAAAAGTCAAATGTCATGAAGCATAAACATGTGTTGGCATATCAATTAGCATTCTCAGTGAAATATACTTTGCTGCTGCTTTTGATTTGCAGGTTAAGATTATAAAGTGCCTTGTAGAAAATATTGTTGTGGACATATCCTTTAATCAGCTTGGTGGTTTATGTGCACTTTGCTTCCTTGAGGAGGTAACCTAAACCTAGAAACATGGGTTCAAGATTACTTTGCGGATGTGGATTGTATAATTTGTGTGTGTGTCTGCAGTTGGTTTTCACTAACAGACAATTCTCACTTTTTAAGGTTGACAGTTTGATAAATCAAAATCATCTATTCAAGCGCAGTGTCATATTGATCAAAGCTTGGTGTTATTATGAGAGCCGTATACTGGGTGCTCATCATGGACTCATTTCAACTTATGCTTTGGAAACCTTGGTTTTGTACATATTTCATGTTTTCAACAATGACTTTACAGGACCTCTTGAGGTGAATGTAGTTATCTCTTACAGTTCTTATTAATCAAATTTGTATCTGTTTTTACCTTTCTAATAAAGAATTTTACTTGAATGAATTTATAGGTACTTTACCGTTTTCTAGAGTTCTTCAGTAAATTTGACTGGGAAAACTTTTGCGTTAGTCTCTGGGGTCCAGTACCCATTAGTTCACTTCCTGATGTAATAGGTAATGAAGGAATCATAATATACCATTCATTACCTAAATTCTTGATATGACATTCTATTTAAAAGAACATTTTGCACCAGTTGCCTCTGATTCTTCTTTTGTAAAAATATCTTACAGCTGACCCTCCTCGGAAGGACGGCGGAGAGTTATTACTCAGCAAAGTATTTCTCTGTGCTTGTAGCACTGTATACTCTGTTTTTCCCGGAGGTCAAGAAAATAACGAGCTACCCTTCATTTCTAAACATTTTAATGTTATCGATCCGTTGCGTACAAACAATAACCTTGGGCGTAGTGTGAGTAAAGGTATTTATATTGTACACTCAAGATCAAATTATTACTATATTACTATTATAATGTATATAATAATAATAATAATAATAATAATAATAATAATAATAATAATAATAATAATAATAATAATAATATTTTATGACGTTATGTATGAACAACTTTCGAGACAAGAATTCCATTTGCATTATTTCAATGTTCTGGTTGGAATTGGAGATATTAGCTGTCTGAGAAATCCTGTCATTTCTTTCCCTTCATATGAGTTGTACTGCAAGAGCCAAAGTCTGCTTCCTGATGTTTCTCAAAAAAGTTGACCTTTTCATTCTGTACAAGCAAATCCACCTTCATAACCCATCTATAACTATACCTATGAAATCCCAACGTAGCGCACTGTTCTCTCTATCAAATATTCGTTATCAGAAAATATTCTTGTTAGGTTTTTATGCACACTTTCGAGAATCTCAGATTCTCGATGTAGTAACTTGGTAGCATCTTTTATTAGCTTTTGTCTTTCTGCCTAAAATTTTGAATTCTGAGTGGCTGTTGCTCATGGAAGTCGGTTAATATGTATGCCTTCAATAGCAAATGTTCGATAAAGATTCTATTAACTTGATTATGCATGAGCTAACAAGTTGAGCTTGAGTTCGTGATTCAGCAGAATTATTAGTAGTTTATGCGAGCTGGAGGTTGGTTTGAGGTTATAGAAGCATCAAGTTTTGTTCAACTGAGCCTGAATTTTCTGCCATTTGATTGGCTTGAAATAAAACCCATCTGTGAAATTCTATATATGCTTTTTCCATGAGCGAGCTTTTAGTCACTCAAATGTTCTTATATCTGTTACTCTATGTTGTCAAAACTTTTTGTTCCTGTTTTTTGCAGGTAATTTCCTTAGAATACGTAGTGCCTTTGCTTTCGGGGCCCAAAGACTAGCCAGATTACTTGACTGTCCTAAAGAGAATATCATTGTAGAAATCGATCGCTTTTTCTTGAACACATGGGATAGGCATGGTAAAGGTCATTGTCCTGATGCACAGAATCCTGATATTTACGGTCTACAGTGTCTTAATATGAATCATGTCAACGGGTTTAATAATCTTAGAAATTCTTCAAGCAGCAAGAAAGTTAAAGAGAAACGTACTGGGCATGAATCTAAGCTTGAGGAAAATCGTGGTTCTCATGCTGCTAATGGTGTTCTTTTCCAGCAAGGCAAACAACTCTTAAAATGTAATTCTAGGACCACTAATAATGTGGCTGGTCCGCAGAGCCAGAAGAAATTTGCCAGCTTAACTTGCTTGGTGTCTTCTAATCAGAACCATCAGATGCCACCAGGTTATAATAGTAACCTCAATGTGCATATTGATAAGTGGAGAAATTGTAGACCGGATTACCTGGGGAACAAAATGAATTCTAGGTATCACTTTGCAAGGACGCACTCAAGTCCCGAGCTTACAAAATATAGTGAAATTTCATATCAAGGCAGACATAACTGGGCATCAGAATCAATAACAGAGCAGGCTACCGTTACAAGGTTGGATTATAGCAGGAGAAACATAGGCCTTGAAGCTTCAGATGACAACAGTGCAAGATCTTTGAGGGAAGAAATTCTATCTTCAAAACAGATTTCATCCCTTCAGAGTATTAAGCCTGCTGTTGATTCAGACAGTGCCTCAAATAGGTATTACAGTAAATCTGGATTAAATGCCATGGAAGAAGACCAAACCTCTGTTAGTGAGACAATGCAGATGCATCAGGAAGAACAAGATCTTGTTAACATGATGACGTCTTTGAGAGGTCATAGTGTCGGTGGACATGTTCAGATGCCATTGAACTTGACTTCTGCTCATTTACCTGTTCCATTGTCACCTTCAATTTTAGCTTCCCTGGGATATGCTAATAGAAATTCAGGTGGTATCGTTCCAAATAGCACTACTTCATTTGAGATGCCTTGGGCCTCACAAACGCGTTATTCTCAAGGTTTAGTATCTATGCCAGTATCTCAATTTACTTCAAGTTTAGGAATATCTTCCCATCATCAAGAGGAGCTTGTTGAACCAATTGAAGATTGTTTGATATGCAAGGAAACCTATCACGATCATAGTGATCATGTTCAGTGGTCCAAGCAGAATGCATATTCTTTCCAAGGATTTGACCCTGCTGATGAGAATTTCCAAGCACGACAGCTGGAAGAGGAAAGGTCAGTCTCCTCTGGAGGGTCCACTGTTATATCTGCAACTCACCTGCCAACCCCTGAAATTTATTTAATGAAAGCTCATGGGTCAATAAAAGAAGACAGAAGCGTAAGTGAAAATTATGTTGACAATCATCTACGTCAAAATACAAGACGAAGTGAGGTTCACTCACCCAGTCAAGGGTCCGTGCCAGCTGCAAATGCCACTTCCTCAAGATCCAAACTGTCTTCTGAAGGTTCATCATGTGACGGATTGTCAATGAAGAGTTCTAAGTCAGTACGGGATTGGGGGGAGAGGAAGTCTGTTCCATCTGCAGAACATTCTACTGTATGTAAGCATGGGTGGCAACATGAAAGTGACTCCGTTGACTATGTTTCTCCACAGGCTGATGACGACAGAGGAGAATGGATCCCACTGTCAACTATTGAATCTGAAGCTGTAGAGGACAAGGTTCCTGGAAATGTTGCTCCTTCAATTATACGGTTCCATCAAATACCTAGTTATGAACCAGAAGAATTGAGAGAATCATATTCAATGGTTCCTGTTGCTTCAGTGCCTGTATGTTCTGATTCAAGGCAGAGAACATATGATAACAATGATGCATTGCCCTTTGCATTTTATCCTGGAGGGCCACCTGTACCTTTTGTAACTATGCTTCCATTTTATAACTTCCCAACTGAGATGGGATCCTCTGATGGGTCTGGAAGTCATTTTGAAAGGGACGAGGAGTTCAATAACTCCCATATTAGTCAATATGGTCAAAGGTTGACCGAGAACCTTGAGCATACACAATGTTCTAGTCAATCTAATATGGAAGGGACTGCCCCAGTGGAGTCTTCTGGAGAGAACAAATCTGATATCCTAAATGGTGACTTCGCCAGCCACTGGCAAAATCTGCAGTATGGACGCTTTTGCCAGAGTCCAAGTAATCAGGGGAACATGTTTTACCCTTCCCCTGTTGTTGTACCACCAATGTATATTCAAGGCCATTTTCCTTGGGATGGTCCTGGAAGGCCTCTCTCTGCTAATGCCAACCTTTTCACTCAGCTTATGGGTTATGGTCCTGGTTCAGTTCCTGCCTCTCTCCAGCCCGGTTCAAATAGACCTGGAAGTGTTTATCAAAGTTCATGTGATGAAATACCTAGATATCGCGGTGGGACTGGAACTTACCTTCCTAATCCGGTAATCTAATCTATCTGGGAGAAAGTGTTATTCTCTGTGCATGAATGCATTTTGTATCTTTACTGGTGCCAGCATAATTGACTTTTCAACTGGATGTAGCATGTTTCCTTGTGTTCAAAGCTTAACATCAATAGTTTGTTTTCCATTTTATGGTCAGATAATACTTGATGAGTTTCACTTTTGATGATTCCACTATATTAACTGAATACACACTTCAAATGGCTGAACATTTGGCCTTAAACTTGCATGTTTTTCTAACTTTGTGAATTGGGTTGTTTCTTTGTGCTTTTGCCGACTTTGCTGCTGCTGAATCTTGCTTACAGAGTTACAGTTGCCCTTGGTTTTGCCAGGGGTTAATGTCACTTTGGCATGCTTTCTTCGCCCACTTGTAATTTTTATATCTGGCATGTTTATCTCATCTATACTTGCCAGTACAAGTGCCACCACAGGCCACCGACTGTACCATTACTCTTAAGAGAGTGATACATGTCAGTAATTGGATTTCCTCTTTGTTGAGTTAAATTGGATCTAATACCAGGGATTTTTGTTTGTTTGTCGCATTTTCCAAATGGAAAGATTTCTGAAACTGGCCAGATTATTATTTTGTTGCTACTATTTTAACTTCAAGTACCGCCTGACATGTGGTTCGGAGTATAGAATGTTTCATACCGCCAGTGTATTCACTATTTTATTACTGTTTTCAGCAAAAACTTTCTTCTAGGGACTGGCAATCTTCAAATGCTAGGAATAATAGAGGGGACTACAGCAATGATCGCAAGGGTCACAATGCTGATAGGGACCTGAACTGGAATATCAACTCGAAACAACGATTTGCTGGTCGTGGTCAAGGTCGAAGCCAAGTTGAGAGGCCAAACACAAGAATAGATCGAAGCATTGCAAACAAATGTCGATCTGATGGCCCACGGTACTCATTTAGACCTGACACGGTGCATTCAAACCACTCCCAGAATGGTCCAATCAGCTCTTCAAACTCCTCTTGTCATGGCTCCAAGAATGTAGTATATGGCATGTTTCCTCTGCCAGTAATGAATCCAAATGGAGTTGCTCCTTCAGCCACTACCGTTCCTTCCGTGGTTATGTTTTACCCTTGTGAAGAAAACATTGGTGTTGATTCTCCAGCTGAGCAGCAGCTCAAGTTTGGCTCTATTGGACCTATGCATTTCTCTAACCTAAATGAACTGGTGCATCTTGCCGAAACTAAGGAGCAGCGGAATATTCCAGTAGATTCTGGCCGTTCTTCACCAGATTTACCATCTTCAGCAATACATCAAAGGTAATTGCTTCTCTGTCTTCAGGTGTGATAATTCACTAGGTTTGAGAAATCCAACATTTCATTTACATAGTTTCAGTAGATGCTGCTTTCTTTTACACTTTGGAGGTCCATAGAGAGCAAGAAGTAATCTTTCTAGTAGTTGTAGCTTTTCTCATCTTTCCCAGTTTGGGTCTGCCCATGAAGTCCGACTTCCCTTATTAGCTTGTACTGTGGTTTAA
Organism: Panax quinquefolius; assembly: GCA_020205615.1. Lineage (NCBI taxonomy): Eukaryota > Viridiplantae > Streptophyta > Magnoliopsida > Apiales > Araliaceae > Panax > Panax quinquefolius. The sequence continues at coordinate 123,487,218 of CM035170.1, forward strand.
TTATTGAGTAGATGGTGAATTTGTTGTATGGTTGGTTTATTTGTTGTGCACTGCTGAACTGTGGTTTTTCATTTCAAGACCATAATTTTTGATTTTTGGGTTAAACATATGGTTTTCAGCTCTAATACTATATTTTAATTGGTGTTGGTTTATGGATTGGTGACGGGGCGTTTGACTATTCTGCCAGATTAGCAACACTGAAGAATTACCAGTTGAGCGATAAAACTTTCCCAACTCCTTATATCTGAATCAGAAAGATACTACAAACCATCTACCGACCGGAAACATTATTGTCATACAGCGGCATCAGACTGACTGACTGACTTGTTCCATTTTGCCATGGTTAAAGAGAAGTAAGAGCATGGCGGTTTTATTTTGCTAGGGCTTTTGTCTTGTATATAATAAATAATAGTATATGTACGAACTATACTAATTACTAATACTATGGTGTGTATTATTATGTTTTCTTTTTTACCTGTTCCTTTATGTAGGCGGTAAATCATTGCCGCCAATTAGTTTGAAATTTATCTCTACTAACTGACCAAGAATCCTTGAATTCATTATAACGCCAATTAGTTAATAGATTTTTTAAATACATTGTTTTGTTTAAAATTAAAATGGAATAAAATCATTTTAAGTCTGTAGATTGAATTTTATCTTTTATGCATTTGGAAGTGACAGTGTAGTGTATTTACTTGATCATTCATTATTAACTTTTTTTTACCGTTTTTTTATTTAGATTTTTTTCAATTCAAGCATAGCAATATTGTTGCTAACGTTGGGGGCCGGGAACAATTTGTCTGGGCTTGACTCGAGACCAATACTCTTTACAACTCGGCACTGAGTTGTCGGAGAATAATTGAAAAGGCAGCCCCTAGCAGCTACCTGCTCGATCAGGGAGAGGTGGTTGTTGATTAAGAGTTGTTTAGAATCAAATTTGAAAAACTTATACTGGGTTGCAAATAATTACAGTTGACTCATATTTTCCAACCCTATTTTATAACTTTTATTTAAATATTTATTTTAATTAACCACAAAATGTACCACAAATACTAGTTAAACATAAAGGGTGACTTTGTCTTGTTACTATCAAACACCACTGTTCTTATACACGATTTTTTAAAAAAAAATTGCAAAGAATTAAATAGAGTACGCTATGTTTAGAGAAAGCTTTTATATATATGATGGCAACGATAATAAAAAAGAAAAGATGCCAAAATAACATATAGCTAGCTAACCTAGATAGGAGCATTTTTTTTAAGTCCATCATCTATCTAATAAAATATAATTGATTTTGAATTTTAAATACCATTCAAATAAATTATCCTGATGTATCATCCGTCACTATAATCCAAAAACTGTCATCATAAGATCTACTTACATTTATATACATTCCCCCCCACACACACACACACACACACACACACATATATATATATATATATAAAAATTTTGAATTAACTTCTAGTTTTATAGTATATACTAGTATGCACATAACATGTACCGGTATTTATGTACAAACGAAAAACTTCAATGGAGTTGCAACCAGAGGCAGAATTAGGGGGACGGGGGGTCATATGATCCCCCTATTCAGGCGCCGTAAACCAAGGGATCATGCTATTTCGGGAAGAACTGCTACTAGTGGTACAGTTACCTTCGAATTTCGATTAAATAAGTAAGCTGCTTTTGTAATAATTGGAAACTTCATGGGTCATTCTATATATCAATCTAATAAACGCGGGGTGGGATATTAAAGTCATTTCACTATAGTATATAAGGCTAGTATAATAAATGCGGATCATTTGGATTGGGCACCGTTTCTCATTCATTGCGGTTTGTGATTGTCAATTGAGTTGGTTGAAGGAAGTTGCACTGTATTATATTTTACTCCCTCCGACTCCAAAAAAAAAGTGACAAATAAAATTATTTTCAAAAAGTATGTATAAAATACATAAATTAATTAGATAAATTTTCATATTGATTTAGTTATCATTATTTATATCGCATTTTAGTCAAATAATAAATCAATCACATCATAAATGAATTATTCAACTGAATTCTTCATTTCTCCATAAATCTAAATGTTAATTAAAATACATACCAATAGGAGCAAAATAAAAATCAATTGTATACTATTTGACTACCGGAATTTGTATAAAATTTGTCCATAACCCATCATTCTGGAGACAAAATGAGTATTTTAAAGTTTTGTTATATTTTGTGATAAAATATTAAACTTTGCAGATTCGCAGTATTGCCTCCTCATCACCGATCAGACAATCGAAATAAAGCACTTCAAGTCGATGGGTAAATAAATTTTTTTCTTGATCGATTAATACCCTTCTAAAAGCGTCTAAAACGCCCTGAATGAATGAGTTAATCGGTCAGTGATGAGGATAATTGGTTGATGTCTGCCATACGGATCAAGAACGATAAAACTTCTGATGGATCGCGTAACGAATAGGAAGCCGCAGTCTCCCTCGGTTTCGAAGTTACTATTATTGGAAACCCTTCTCCTCTGCTTCGTAAAACCTTCAATCATTTGGTTAATTATAACTAACTAAGCTTATAATTAAATAACCATTATTACAAGTTAAATTTATATACACTAGGTAGTAACTAAGCTAGTAGCAAGTAGTATTACTTTTAGCTAGTATATGTATTAATTATATATATATATATATTGATAATCCATTTATATATGAAGCTTACGTGCATATAGATATAGATATATCCAGGTAGGTAGGTAGGTACCTTAAAAGCATCTTCATCAGTTCGATCATCTCCAATATAGACGGGGAGAACATCCTTGGAGTGTGAAAAGCCTAGAGCGTCCAGTAAATATTCAAGGGCGTGGCCTTTGTTCCACTTTATTGATGGCCTAATTTCCAATACCTTTTTACCTCTTGTCAGGTGGAACCCCCCATACTTCTTTAGCACACACTGCACTTGCTTTTCCAGAATCTCATATTCCTGCACGTACGCATGCATATATATATATATATATATATATATATATAACATGCAGGCAGTTGCATAAACTTCTTAAGTAGTTCGTACGTACTCATTATATATATAATTACTTTTCCGTCATTAATTAATTATATCTAGTCTCGCCCAAGTATCATATCGATTGCATGCAAAAATAGACAAATACATATATACATGTGTTGTGGAAGTACATATATGAATCCGTATATTTATATATATGTATATATAATATATATATATATATATATATATACACACACACACGTACGACGTACGTAGGCATGCAAGTACGTACACGTACCTCTTCTTGGACATGGCGGTAATGCACAGAGATGCAGAACCTATTATCCTCAATCACAACACCTCCAATCTCACGAGTTTTCTCCTCCAGCTCGTTTAACATCTGTAAACAAATTATAATTAAGAATCAATTCAATAACACCTTGTGATCAGAAATATGAATAATGATATAGTCTATGTATTTAATTCTCAGCAAAAAATTAAAACCCATTTAATTTACCAGGATTAAAAATTAAAATTAATTAACCATATATTAATTCTAGCCAACTGCATTTAGGAAATGAGAAAACTGATCGAGGAGATGTTGTTAGATAACAGTTCAAACGGTCCTTAAATATTGATTCAAATATATTAGAAATTTATTTAAAGTAATTTAGGAAACCTAGGACGACAATTGAACTAGCTAGGGCTAGCATACCTTTTCAATTGCTGGCAGAAACTCCTGAGCAGGTTGGAAGATGATAAACTCCTCACCCTACAAGAATAATTCCATCTAATTTGTGTTCAAATTTAGACTATGGAATAAATCCAATCATATTAGAAGGAAATAAAACTTGGAATATATACAACTTTTTTGAAAAGCCGCCTATGATATATGGAACAAAATCGCATCACAAAAGTTAAATGTTAATATATATATATATATATATATATATATATATATTTACGTAAATAAGTTTTACGAGAGGCCTGGATCGAGTAATTAATGCTTGGTAGGTATGTATGTATGTATGTATATATGTATGTATGTATACTGACCTTTTCATCAAGAGCTCTAGTCTGGTACTTGCCGTCATAGGAGTTCATTTGCGGAGGCGGTCCCATGATATCCATCCCATGGCTTCCTGGATCATAATATACCTCGTTCAACTTGTATGTAAATTCTAATACTGACCTATATATATATATATATATATATAGGAGTTCATTTGCGGAGTAAATAATTCCATCCCATGGCACTTACACCTCACAGATAAAATCCATTATATATATATATATATATATATATATATATAAAATCCATTATCAGGACTATTCATATATAATATTTTGAGTGATCATTATCATTAAATTAATTGTGTTAATCCATCGTTAGACAATTATAATAAAGCAGATGAACAGTACTTAAAATAATTAGTTACCTTGCTTCGGCTCCTCCCACTTATTATAGCGGTTGGAAAGTGCCTGGAAACTTCACGTACAGCTGAACGCATCTGCATATTGATTGAATCACGCACTATAGGTGTATGTATGTATGTATACCTTAAGGAGCGGTATATGTGGATATATTGCTTGAATGATACTATATGTTTTTTAAAATAATAATAAAAAAAAAAATTTGTAAATCATGAAAGAATAATTATAAAATTCTTTAAATGAATTAATTACCGGATTTGACATGAAGGCACGATCAGGGTCGCTCACAATAGGGGAGAGGGTCCCATCGTAATCCAAAAATACAACCATGCGCTTCCCCCTTGCCATGTTCATCATTTCTTTGAATGAGGCAAGTGCGGATGGGTGTTCACTCTATTATAAATAAATAAATATATACAATTAATTAAAGTCAAATTGATTGATTAATTATAAAAGGAAGGAACAATTAATAATTTTCGAAAATTATACTGTAACAAAGATAATTATGGAGTATATATATATACGTATTATTATAAAGTTTTAATTAGAAGAACGTAGTACTCACCAACCAAGAAGTATAAATTACATCGGAATCAATGGTGGTTGATGCAGTGTGTACTTTCGAGGTGCAATCCACATTCTGGAAATTCTTTTCGTGTAATCCACCTTCTCAAATCCCCTCTCACCCATCACCTAGTAAATTTTTACGAAATTCTCTTTCATCATCTATATATATATATATATGTATATATATATATATATATATATATATATACACACACAATACGAAATTAAGAAAAATAAAATTTTGAAAATTACTAATTCTACTGTTAATTGTTTAGAATGAATGAAGTTACAGAAGTTGATCATATACAAAGTACAAATGAACATGCACATTATTCGTAAACAGTCCACATGCATCATACATACTCTCATACATACAATTCCTATGCAATATTGCACTATTTTTTCCTAATTTACCTCTCTATTTAATACGCTAGTAAATGAATTCACATTCCATGGGTAATTTATTGTGCATGGAGAGAAAATAATTAATTAGAGATCTGAAAAGGCGTTTTGTGTTATTTAAATAAAGTGTAATAATTACAAAAAAGACATTTGATATGAATAGGAGGGAATAATAAATACAAGAAATTAAGACTACTAAATATATAGTACAGTATATGAGAAGGAAAGGAATCCTAAGTACGCAAAGATGATGAATTGACTATTTCATCTTTATGCATGGCTCTAACGTTAAGAGTTAATTAGTGGGTCGCAAACAACAATTTTTTTGAACTATTAAAAGTTAATGGGGGAAAAAAAGAGCTAAAAAATAAAAAAGTACTAAGGCTTTATGCATCCCTACGAATAATTTAAAGACACAAAAAAAAACTAAGAAGAAAATATAATCTTCTTATATTTTTTGTCAGGTTTTGCGTTTGTAATAAGTAATCTTGGTTCTGGGTCTGCCTCTAATCATCATATTATAGTGTAAGAGCCTAAAATTGGTTTAATTCATCCATAACTAAAAACAAAAAATAAAAAAATTGTAGACCAAGTGCTATACAATTAAGAAGTTACTCACTCTGTTCTATTAGACGTTAATTTAGACTTTAACATAATTTAAAATAATACTACTTTTGTTCCTAAAAGATTATCGTTTAAAGTTTTTGCACATAAATTAAGAAAGTTGAAAACTACCTCTTTATGAGAAGTTGAAAACGATTAATACAAGTTAGGAAGAGAATTTCTTGGGACAATGAGAGAAGGTAGGGGTAATATAGAAAAGTAAATAATTTATTCTCTTCGAAACAAAGCGATAAACATTTTGGAGTTTTTTTTTTCTGGGATTTTTAAATGTGAAGGGATTAAATATAGTGTGAAAATGACACAACAACCAATTAATATGCAGCAACAAAACTACACCCTTGGGAATAAGTGAAGTGAAAGCTAAACATTAATGGCAGTTTGAAAAATAGTAACACTTCTTATCTACCTAAAAAACCTCAAACGACTAATTAATACTACTACTTATGGAACAAAAAAAGGATTCTAAAACGACCAAGTATATAGGAACCAGATGGAGTAATAGACAACAACAAAAACATGCTCCCCTAGCAACAAAATTCTATGAAGCCCTTTAAAGGCGTTAAAAATTGTAGTTAGACCATCATTTGAATTAAGATATAAATAAATGTTTGTGCACTAGTGACCAACTTTCAAACTTGTGTATCCTTAAAATACTAGAATCGGATAACAAACTAATTAATACTCCATCCGTCTCAAATTAACTTTTAGGTTGATTTTTTAAGTTAAGTTTAAGAAAACTATTTTAATTAACAATTTTAACATAAATTTTTCACATATACCCTTTTTAAGAAATTAATAAATAAGGTAATTACTCCTTATTTATTACATTGGAACTCTCAACTTCATTGATTGACGTGTACTAACCATTTAAATCCATAAACTTTAACCAAAGAGAATACAACAACATTAAATGTGGTGATAAAAATAATGATATTGAATGTTGTTTCTTCAAAAAAAAGTAATGATTGAATATTTATTATAAGGGCATAAAAGTAAAATAATGAACCAACTAAATTTTATAAATAGTAAGTAGCCTATATATTGAGACATCTCAAAATGGAAAATCAACCTATAACTATGGGACGGAGGGAGTACAATCAAGTTCATAATAATCTACTAGTACAATATAATATACTACTACCTCCTCTCTCAAATAATAAAAGAAATTTTTAGTTTAAATCACATTACCAATATAATATTAAAATGACAAAAATACCCTTAATATGTTTTCTTTGAAGTTGAAGAGTTAATGATGTCATTTAATTGTAGTGATGGTAAAGTAGTTTATAAATACCATTGAATGCATAAGGACATATATGAGAAAATATTGCAAAAAATTGTATTGGAGTTTAAAAAATCACTTATTTTAAAAAAAATATTAAGCGCAAAAATATATTAATTAAGAGAAAGATGGATGTAGTATATATTAAGCTCTTGGAAGAAGTTGGTGGAAGTAATAATTGTGGGGTCCGGTTAACATGAAACGAACTTCATGACAAATTTATTTTATGTTCAATATAGTGTTGACACACATGCGAGAGGATAATCTCTCCGTCTACATATCAATACTGTATTTGTTATGAAATAAACTTATCATAAAATTCATTTCATACTGACCACTCTCATAATTATATGAGACGAAATAAATATATATTCTAAGGGTACGTACTTTAATCTAAAGTTAAAAAAAAGTGGTCGATCTGAATCGATCTATTTCAACGTTTAATTAAGATAGTGAGTACTTTATGTAGCATGGTCCATAACTCGAGGAATGCCTCCACTAGACAAGTGTATCAAAATGGTCACAAAGGAAAAATTAAGTTTAAAGAAGAAGTCAATTTCAAAACAATGCTTGATTTTTTTTTTTGAATGACTAGACTGAAAAAACAATGGAAAAGGTAACAAAAGTGAACATAGGATTGATGTAATACAAGTAGATAGAGAAAAAAGAAGGGAACAAATATAATATAATATAAGTCGGATTCTATGACTCAACATTGCATTGCATCATGCCTAACCTGAGATTGTTAATTTGTCCTAATTGGGGTTTACATCAACCCAACACCGACATGCATGATTATAATGGGCTCCAAGTAGTTAAACCTGATTGTGACTTTTATTTATTTATTTATTCATTTAACTTTTTTATTAGAGAATTTAGAATCTAACCTATACCTCTCTCACACGCTAACTCACTACTACAAGAAATTAAGAGCGATATGAAACTTCGTCCGCATTATATAGATAGATATAATAACTAAAATAATATAGGGCAAAAAAAATATAATTTTAACATAAAAGTAACAACTTATTTCAATATATATATATATATATATATATATATATATATATTATAAATTGGATTTAAAACATGAGAACAGTAACAAGGATACTTTTAGAACAAAGATATAGTATACTAGTATAATGGGAAATATATATATATATTGAGATCACAAATTAAGCTCAATAATATAACTTCATTTCCCGGTGTAAGATTTTGCGGTTCTGAGTAATGCAAATAGTTTATGCATGGACAAAACTGAGATGCATATATGTAATGAATTTTTTTTTAGCAAACCAATTAATATAATAAATCTGAGTGAGCAAAACATTAATCATGCAGTTTAGTAATGTGTAGAAATAAAAATTAGATGCTTATTAACCCTACATTAATTACGTGCGAATTTAAATTTATATTGAAGCTAGAGTTTATATTCATGCAAGTTTCCCAAAATCTAGCTAATCGGAAGAACTCATCTACATTTACAACTACTCCCGTCCCTCCTCAATCTTGAAAAAGAATAACCAACCATGGCCTTAATTAATAGTAAAATTTCTTCTAAAAGCCTAGCAAGAAATCAGTTTAAAACTATGGGCTATACATGCAATCTTTAATTAATTAATTAATTATACTTAGTGGTCAGTGGCCACCCACAGATTCATCAACTAATTATTAAGACGTTCAGAGTATGTGGCCAAAATATTCAAGAATTAGTTATAAGACTTGATCACTGCAAGAAATCAAAAACATAACTAACTTTTGTATATTCAAGCCACGAACAATGCATACACGTGTGTGTATCCTATTCAATTCCTAAATTAATAAATTAAATACTACTCCATCAGTTCTTTTTAATTAGGAGCAAATTAAATACATAAACATTAACAAATTGGTACTCTTATAAAACATTAATATTACTACTCTTATAAAAGCGTAGTTCTTGATTTTTGACTTGTGGAACACAAATGTCTAGCAAGGTCGTCTATGTGATAATGTGAACATGGAGAAACATGAACCAAGTCATAATAATATAGTAGTAATATCTTTTGTGGATATATATATATATATAGAGAGAGAGAGAAAGAGAGAGAGAGAGAAATTTAAAAACTGCAAGAAGACACAGATTTTACGTGTCGATCAGTCATCACAACGAGGACACGCAATACATACTTTAAAGAGTTCCAATTAATTAGTCTAGAGGAATTACGTACTCTTTTATATAGATCCCTCGGTTCCCTTTTATCAGTCGTTGGAGGTCAATGCAAAATTATTAAAAAAAATAATAAAATTATATTGTGAAGTGTAAAATTAAATTTAAATGACTAAACTGACCTTTTTTTACTAGACACCCTTTTTCTTAAAAAGAGAGATAATTAGGGGTAAATCAGAAAAATATGAAAAAATTTATCCTAAAAATCTGCAAACAACATTTAATTAGAAATCAATTTTTTTATCTAAAACGTGAGTACTTAATATAGAATCGAGGGAGTATGCATATACACCGAAACATATGATCCATGTACTACTAGTACTAAATACTACTAAAAGAATAAAGTACATAAGTTGGTGAACCGATTAACAAATGCGCGCAGTAGTAAATACCGCATGATTTTAATTGAATTAAATGAGGGAGATACAAAGCGGAGTACGTAGTATATATATACTAGTATATGATTATGGGGTACGTAGTAGTACAAGGTATGACCTCAAATCAATTAATGCGAGAAAGATCGACTTTACTCACATTTCAGGCCACATACCTCAGTCCCTTAATATATATTACTCCATCTGTATCTTAATATAAGATTTTTTAAAGTTGTGTATAAGTATTAAAAAAATAATAAATTATATAATATTAAATGTCTATATTTTCCTTATATTAGAATAAGAGATTGTTATTTATTGGGCAAAAAATAGTGAGGGATCCAAAGTTATACTCTCTTCTATTCAGATTAAATGTCATTTTAGAGTTAAACACACTTATTGAGAAATAAGACAAAATATTTTTTGTGTCCTTAATTAATTATTTCTCTCTCCACAATTATTTCTTCTCATTCTCCACAATTGTCCTTAATTAATTATTTCTCTCTCCACAATTGCATTTACTAAGCATATTAAATAGAGGGGTAAATTAGGAAAAAATAGTGTAATATTGCATAGAGATTCCAAAACGACACTTATATAGAATAAAATTAAACCCCCTAAAACGTCATTTAATCTGAATAGGAGGGTGTATTTAATACTTGAGGTAATATTAAAAACTAAGTAATTAATGTTTACTTGGAATTCTAAAACGTAATATATTAAGGGACAAAAAATCTTCTCTAAAACGTCTTATATTAAGGACGGAGTGAGTATTATTTTAGAGTTGTGTATAAATATTAAAAAAATAATTGTATAACATTAAATATAATATCAATTGTCTTTATTTGAAAATCGCAACTAGAGTTGGTCTTTATTTGAAAATCGCAACTAGAGCTTTGAACGAGGGAGTGATGATGGAGCTACTCAAATGATTATTGCAGAAGACCAGAGTTATAAAGAAAAGTATAGATAGATAAAAGGGAAAGGAAGAGAAGATGGAAGGAGAGGGGTTATATTTATAGACACACGGGAGGACGGGAGGAGGAGGGGTTGGTGGGGGTAAATAATATATATATATATATATATATATATATATATATATATATATAAATCATGTCAAAATCATGTCAAAATCAATCCGGGAATTAATGCAATTATTCTATATTAACAACACAATAAATTCACTTACCAAATTAGCCCTCTTGAAAATCCATGCTCAATCTCTAAAAGTAAATGCATGCCGGGATGACTTTTATCCAACTCATCATCTACATCACAATCTTTTTCCACTTTATTTTGGAAAAATTATAGTAGTACATGTTTTGTTAGATATTTCTATAACACATTTTACCTTTAAACCAATTAGTATTACCACTCCACTCATCATCACATCACACGTGTCCAATCAATACATACATTTCCTTTTATTCTATCTATTAAATATACTAAATTACACTACATAACATCTTGCATCATATTTATCATTCTGAAATTACAATATCTATCCTATCTAATTAATGTGTTCATCTATTACTCCAGCTTTTATATTATCGTTATTTAATTATTATCTCCTAAAATCATTATTTTTAATCCCACATTAATGTTTTGATTTTATAATCCCAAAAATCACTATAAATCTAAAATATTCTCGATAATGTTAACTATTCTAATATTATTATTACTAATTTAATTATTATCTACTAAAATCATTACTTTTTTAATCCCAAATTAATATTTTGATTTTATAATCCCATAAATCACTACAAATCTAAACTGTTTTGGTAATGTCAACTGTTCTGATATTATCATTACTAATTTAATTATTATCTCCTAAAATCACTATTTTTTTTAATCCCAAATTAATATTTTTAATTTTTAATTCCCTAAATCATTACAAATTTAAATTATTTTGGTTAGGGCTGAGCAAATAACCAAATTAGAACCGAAATCGCACCAAAAATCGCACGAACCGCACCAATTAAACCGCACCAATGGTTCTGGCGTATGTGGCGGTTTTAGGTGGGTTGAATAACCAAATTTACGGTTTCGGTTTGGTTACTAGCCAAAAACCGCACGCATAAAATCGAAACCGCACCATGTGTGTGTATGTATGTATTATCTCTACTAAATTCTAAAGTTACTTTTCACTTGAACACGCTCAGAAAAAACTCCAGTCTTGCATTGTCATTTTTTCACCAATTGAAAGGAGATGTTAGAGGTTATAGAGTCAAAAATTAAGCAATTGAGTTTTGGAATTTCAAAATTTTTTGATGCGTTATTGGAGGGGCTTATAGCTGAGGGGCTCGAGCACTTGATGCATTGGTTAATATCAATGCTATAATAGTAATAGTCTAATAGATTTTTTTCAAATTAGGTATAGTTAGGATTATATTCTATAAGTCCTCCCTGCAATATATGAGATAGAATTTTATTTTATCTCCAGTATATACTTTTAATTTTTGGGGAACTAGATAAACATTCTTGCTTGTTATCTAATATATGGTCTCCGTTGTTTTATATAGCGTATGTTTTAGTTTTAAAGCATGCTTGATATAATTCCCATTGTCGACTCTGTCACTAAGTTAATTGCTCGATGTAAGTTTTATGTTAAATTTTATTGAAGGCTTAGACTTTTTTGTTGTTTCAATTGGTTTTGGAACCGAAACCGCACCAATTAAAATCGCATCAAGACACTTTTTAAAACCATCATCGCACCAATCACAAGCGGTTTTGTGTGCAGTTTTGAATTTTTCAAACCGCACCTAAGCGGTTTCGGGTGCGGTTTGGACTTCAAACCGCACCATGCTCACCCCTAATTTTGGTAATGTCAACTGTTCTGATATTATCCTTTTTAATTTAATTATTACCTCCTAAAATCACTACTTTATGATATTATCATTACTGAGCTATTATAATTACTCTCGATTATTTAACCTAATTTCTCCTTATAAATACATACCAACTATTACGTAACAACTCATGCTACAAACAATTCATTCTAAATATTGTTGAAAGTGAAAATGAGTTATATGGAGACCTTCAAATTATGGTGACACTGCATTCAATAGGAGAGGTTATGGCTTCATTTTGTAGACTATATGTCACGGTGTTTATATTTATGGCTTCTTCATCTCTATTTCATTCTATTATTTGGATTGTGACTTTGCATGATTTGTTAAGTACTGGCATCCAGTAAATCATTTTCATCATCATTAGTATATAGTTTTTTTGGCATTATGATAATACTGTGAGTGCCTCTACAATTCCCAAAAAATGGATAAAAAATCTAATGAGGCAATGCATTCGTTTTTTAACTATAACATTGTGTTATGTATGACACAATGTTATACTGCTATGTTTTTGGACATGGTGTAAGACCCCAGCTTTTATAAATAAAGATGAATTTTTTATAAATATTATTTTTGAATATTATGGAATAAATTAGATATAATGTTATAGTTATGGGTAATATTTATAAATTTTGCAAAGTAAGCAAGTTGTTATAAAATATTCTTTTGTGTTTGGAAATATTCGTGACGACGGCTCCAATCAAAAGTGGACCCCATTAACTAAGTATTGTCGTAGTTAAAAACGACAAAATTATCTTTCTATAAAAATAACTACAGAGGTATTACCGTTAAAACCGCTGAACTACCCTAAGTAGTAAGTACGATGAATACGTGTGGTTGCATAATAATAAGACACTACGGTATTGATTATTGATGCTTTACGTGAGAAGTCACTTAGCTATACTCAATTATCACTACAATAATCTTTGCATCATATCTCTTATATTATTGATTCAATTATTGTCACAAGATCATCTCAGATAATATGTTATATTATTAATTGAGACGACAAGTTATAAATGATTAATAATTGTTGAAAGATTAAAATGTGTTGATAAAATGATTTGTGGTAATATTTATTCAATCCTCGATGTATATAAAGAGTCATTATATGAGACGTTTGTGGTAAGTTTGATTATTTTATGGGGGCCCATATGTCATCATCTAAGAGTCTTTTTCAATAATAGTAATTACCTTTATGAATAGTAATTACCTTTGTGAATAGTAATTACCTTCGTCAATAGTATTTACCTTCACAATAGTAATTACATTTGTGAAAAGTAATTACCTTCGATAATAGATTTACCTTCGTCAATATAGTAATTACCTTCGTCAATAGTAATTACCCCTTCATAAATAATTAAAAATATCAGCCACCAAGAGTGACTCACCTTGCCTAACTCAAAAAAAAACGTTTTCTTATTAAAAATATTTAAAACTTCAAAAATTAATTATTTTGAGCTTGAACTTCAATAATTCACAATAAATAGCCCTTTTGTCAGAAAATTAGAATCTCGCGAGTTTTTATAGGAAATTCAATTCTCTACAACTTTGTAGAAGAAAGTTTTCCAAATTCAATCAGAAATTGACCAAAATCCATAAACGGGCAATTTTACAAAGTGCTATAATCAAATTTCGATTAATAAATGGGGTCCACCGACATGTTTAACATGTTTTAAACATTTATTGCAACAAAAATACTCTTCCTCCTCAGATACTCATATTTCCCACATTCGTTGTAAAAATATCACCATTATTATATAATTAAAATATAATAATATATTTAAATGAATTATTTTATCGAAAATTTCAATTTTCAACAATTGTCACATTAAAATTTTTCTCCATCTATATCCACATAAAATCAATATTTTCCTCATCATATGAATCAATAATTAATTATTCACAAATAATATTACGAATCACAATATCGACAACCGTGCGGTTCAGTGGAAGAGGGGGGCTTTCCAATAAGAATTTATTCTTCTTTGCCGCGCAATTAGGTGACCAAACCTCTCCTTAGATGTAACTTTCTAGACATTGCCAATAATGTTATCTAATAATATTATTCGATAATATGAATTATTGCTTCGATAATGAAAAATCTTGTGTAATGACAATTATCAAAACAACAAGAATATAAAATATCAACGCAACAATTATTAACTCAATAAAATACTTTGACGATTGATTATCGTAACCATTATTGAGTAGTGCCTTTCAATAATTGGTGCAATACCGGTATCTTCTTTGTGCACAACGCGATTCATCGTGTTTTTTAACCACCGGGTATTCCAATAGTGTTAATTCAGAATAACTACGCCTGTATTTTTTTAAACAACTTATATTTATTGCTTTCTTCATCCAATCGCTTTCACATATGGGGCCCACATGGTCACTGCCGTCATTGCATTTAATATTCTTCCAAGCGGTTTAATATTCCACGACCAAACGAATATTCCCCGACAACAATGAATATTTTATAACCACTTATTTTTTTGAAATATTTGCGTATTTAACCCCTAACTATCCACATTAATCAAATCAACCCTTACTATTTCAAAATAATAAATAGAGAAAATTAAATTTCATTAATAATAAGTTGGGGTCTTACAGTTTTATTCATTAAACCGAGTCTTAGTGATAAAAATTGATGAAAACCTTTAAAACCTAAAAGATAGTAGACTTTTATTTTCTACTTGACTTTTTTAATGGATTAGATATTCATTGCAGCTTAAACCGGTTTGTCTATTGTATTTTATCAGTTTAACATTGTTGAAGACTATTGATAATTTTTTATGCATTATCTTAGTTATAATATTTCTTACTGGGCTAGTTGAGCTCACCCTTTCTTTCACTGTTCTCTTCAGGAAATGAGAATATAAATGAACGAGCCTCGGAAAAAGAGTGATGGTCCCGAAAATAGCATTAGTAGTCCTCACTATTCTGTTAAATAGTGTGACAATAAATGTAATGAGGACTCCTTGAGTATGGATATTGTCTAAATGACAATTTTTCTATTAGAACTCTCAGTTTATGTATTGTCGTATGTTACACAATGTATGTATAATTAAGTTTGTATTTGAATTTATGTACCATGTAAGTGGCGACCCAAGATGGGTGACGATACCTAATTTTGGGGGCGTCACGGTTGGTATCGAGCTTAGGATATGATCCCCGGCTAAGATGTGAGAATAATATTAGGAGGGGAGAGATGGGGAATACCTTCGCTAGTATGACCTACCTAAGTTTATGTCTATTTTATTGGTTACGATTCGAAATATAGGGATGATTCGATGATATGGATTAATTATTGAAATGAGTCTCAAGAATGAAATATTAATTCATGGATGTGGTAAAAGTCATCTTTGTCAGTAGTGCGTTGATAGACTTGGTATGATTATGACCAAGGATTATTCGGTATAATCACGATCAGATTGAAAAACACGAATATCCTTGGCCAAGAAAGGTGGATGGATAATTCGTGGTCGCGATACTATTAAGTCGTGTCTCAAAGATTATTGGTTTTACTGAACAGTATATCTTTACCAGTAGTGCAAAGATGAATTGTTAATGAATATCTTTGGCGGATTACAAGATGAATTTAATATTTTTAACGATAAAGGTATTCAAGGTATCCTCACCTCTTTATCATATCAGTGTACGCACTCTAATTTCGAGGGCTAAATTTCATAAGAAGGAGGTTGTAAGACCTCACTTTTATAAATAAAGATGAATTTTCTATAAATATTATTTTTGAATATTATGGAATAAATTTGATATAATGTTATAGTTGTGGGTAATATTTATAAATTTTGCAAAGTAAGCAAGTTGTTATAAAATATTCGTTTGGTTGGGGAATATTCTTTTTGTCGGAGAATATTCGTACGACGGCTCAATCAGTGGTGGACCCCACAACGGAAGTATTGTCGTAGTTAGAAAATGACAAAATTATCTTTCTATAAAAATAACGGCAGAGGTGTTACCGTTAAAACTGTTGAACTACCCGTAGTAAAAGTACATGAATACGCTGGTTGCAAGTAGCTTCAGGTATTGATTATCGATGCTTACGTGAGAAGTCACTTAGCTATACTCAATTATTACTACAATAAATTGCTCCATCATATCTCTTATATTATTGATTCAATTATCATCACAAGATCATCCATATAATATGTTATATTATTAATTGAGACGACAAGTTATAAATGATTAATAATTGTTGAAAGATTAAAATGTGTTGATAAAATGATTTGTGGTAATATTTATTCAATCCTTGATGTATATAAAGAGTCCATTATGAGACGCGTTTGTGGTAAGTTTGATTATTTTATAGGGGCCATATATATGTCATCATCTAAGAGTCTTTTCACAATAAGTAATTACCTTTGTGAATAGTAATTACTTTTGTGAATAATAATTACCTTCATCAATAGTATTTACCTTCGTCAATAGTAATTACCTTTGTGAATAGTAATTACCTTCGCGTCAATAGTAATTACCTTCGTCAATAGTAATTACCCTTCATGAAATAGTAGTTGTCTCTTCAATATTACCAAGAGTCATTTTGACCCTTCATTAAGACCAAAGAGCCACCCTCGCTTTTCTATAAATAAAAGCTCATTCCTTCATTATTTCTTACGAATTTATTGAAACTCTAGAGAGAAAACTATAGAGAGAAAGAAGAAAAGTATTCTCGCTACTTCACTTTTCTAATATTCAGCCTTCTAAGGTAAGGGATATTATTTGTTTGTACAGTAAAGGGTGTTATTCTTTCTTATTCATGAAGAGAACTTCATTATTCTATTTTTATTATTCATTGGAATAACTTTTGTATCGCGATGCTACCCTATACTTGGTGACATTCTTCATTATTCTATTGAAATATCCTCATGCATGTGTTTTTACACCGCACTGGTTCTATTTTTATTATTCCGTCTTTATTATTCGCTGGAATATCACATGCATACATATTATCTGTGGACCGGGTTCCATCATTTATTATTACGCATTTATTATTACATTGGAACATCACAGCTTTGTGAATTTCACCGACTGTTCCGTTATTATTATTTTATTGGAATAACACCTGCATGTATGGTCTATCGCATGCGTGGTGATTTCTTTTGTTATTCCATTTTTATTATACCCATTGGTTAAAACTTTGACTTCTATACTCCATGAAATTAGTAGAATATTCTTGATATTTGTGTTTCATCCAAGATCTTTCATGGAAATATTCTTCCGATCATTCTTGAATTTTACTCTCTACAAAGCAAAGATCATGTTGACAATTTGGGCGTTATTAGTTCCCCGAATAAATTAATTCGTGAACTTGTTTTAGTGAATTATTATGTCATTGTCATCATCCTCATGTTATATTATGTTATCTTTGGCTTACGTGCATAGATGAACTTAGTATGATTATGACCAGAGATCATTCGGTATAATCATGGCTTGATATAAATGATGTGACAAAAAGTCCTCAAGTGGCTCGTAATGTGACGCCCCAAAATTAGGTATATCGCCACCCATCTTGGGTCGCCACTTACATGGTACATAAATTCAAATACAACTTACTAACCTAATCGCCGTGTATAATAATACGACATAAACCTGTGAGTTTGAATACAAATATTGTCTACTAGATATTATACAAACTCAAAAGGAGTCCTCATTACAACTATTATCACACTATTTCACGTAATAGTGAGGACTACTAATGCTATCCTCTGGACCATTACTTACGTTCCCGACTCGTCTCGGTTATGTTCTCATTTCACGAGAACAAAGGAAAGAAAGGGTGAGCTCAACTAGCCCAAAGAAGAAATATTATGACTAAGATAATGCGTAATAAATTATCATTAGCCTTCAACAAAGTTTAAACCGATAAAATACAATGACAAACAAACGGTTTAACTGCGGTGAATAAGCAATCCATTAAAAGAGTCAAGTAGAGAATAAAGTCTACTATCTTTTAGGTTTTAAAGGTTTTCATCAATTTTTATCACGAGACTCAAATTTTAATAATAAACCACCACATCTAATCATCCACGTACCACGGGCCAAGGATTTTCATCAAATTATCAATGGTCATGACTATACCGAATCACCCCGGTCATAATCATACCAAAAACTATCCATCATCGCATTACACAGCCAATCGAGGACTTTTGTCACATCATTTATATCAAGTCATGATTATACCGAATGATCCTCGGTCATAATCATACTAAGTTCATCTATGCACGTAAGCCAAAGATAACATAATATAACATGAGGATGATGACAATGACATAGTAATTCAATAAAACAAGTTCAAGAATTATTTAATCCATGAATTATTAACGTCCCAAATTGTCAACACGATCATTGTTTCGTAGAGTAAAATTCAATAATGATCGGAAGAATATTTTCATGAAAAGATCTTTGGATGAAACGCAAATATCAAGGATATTCTACTAATTTCATGGAGTATAGAAGTCAAAGTTTTAACCAACCCGGGTATAATAAAGAATGGAATAACAAAAGAAATCACCATGCATGCGGTATTTGGATGTACGAAAGTTATTCCAACAGTAATAATAATAACGGAACCAGTCGTGAAATTCACACCAAGCGTGATGTTCCAATGAATAATAATAAAGATGGAACCCGGATCCGGTGTAAAACACACAGATAGGATATTCCAACAGAATGATAAAGATTTTAACCAGTCCCGTAAAACACACACGCATGTGATGTTCCAACAGAATAATAAAAGCGGAACCGGTCCGTAAAACACATGCATGTGATGTTCCAATCAATAATAGAAGAATGTCACCAAGTATAGGGTAAATCATGATACACAAAGTTATTCCAATGTAATAATAAGTAATGGAATAACATAAGGATTTCACCAAGTATAGGGTATCTGGCGTATACAGTGTTATGTATAGGTATGCCACTTTTACAGTTATTCCAATGTAATAATAGTGAATGGAATAATGTGTTCTCTTCTTCAAAAAAAGAATAACACCCCTTACCATAAAGAACCTGAATATGAAGTAGTGAAGTAGCGAATCTCTTCTTCTTTCTTTCTATAATTTTCTCTCTATAAACCTCTATAATTTCTCTCTCTAGAGTTTCAATGAATTGTAAGAAAAATAATGAAGGAATGAGCTTCTATTTATAGGAAAATGGAATGCATAAGAATTAATCCATGAACGGTCCGTATTGATTTACTTTAATCTGACGGTCCATATTTAAAGAAAAATCTTTTAAATAAAATATAATATATTCTATTTATATAAAAACATTTTACTATGCAAACACTATGCAATACTATGCAAAACACTATATCAAAAACACTACGCAACACTATGCATAATAAAATATAATATATTCTATTTATAGAATAACTTTAATAAAGTATTCTATTTTATATAAAAGATGTTTCGCTTTTATTACGTTAATAATACTGAATAAAACAAAACGTCATTATCGCTTATAATAATTCATATTATTAATCGACAATAATGGAATCAAACCGAGTAAACTTCTCACATAAGCATCAATAATTAATACCGCAGGCTATACTACTTAACCACACTTATTATCGTACTTTTTACTACCGAGTAGTTCAACAAGAACTACGGTAAAACTTCCGCCGTTATTTCAATAAAATATTTTTGTCGCTTTTCTCGATCCGAATAATAATTACATTGTGGGGTCCACCAATGATTGAGCCGTTGTACGAATATTCCCTGCTAAACCTAATATTCCCCGACCAATCGAATATAATATAACCACTTGCATACTTTGTAAAATTTATAAATACTACCCACAACTATAATATTATCTCAAATTCACACCATAATATTAAAAATTATTTTGACAAAATTTAAATCTTTATTGATAAAATCTGGGTCTCACAATCTCCCTCCTTATGGAATTTCTCCTCGAAATTAGGGTACGACTGGTATGATAAAGAGATGAGAATACCTTGAATACCTTTATCATTGAAAACATTAAATTCATTTTTGCAATCCTACCAAAGATATTCATTAACAATTCATCTTTGCACTACAGCCAAAGATATACAATCAGAAAACCAATAATGCCGAGACTCGACAATAGTATCACAACCATGAATTATCCATGCACTACTCGGGCTAAGGATATTCGTGTTTTCAATTACGGTCATGATTATACCGAATAATCCGTGGTCATAATCATACCAAGTCTATCAATGCACTACTACTGAAAGATGACTTTTTACCACATCAATGAATTAATATTTCATTGTTTGAGACTCACCAATAATTAATCCATATCATCGAATCATCCCTCGCACTACGTGCCAAGGATATTCATTAAGTATCACGACCACAAATTATCCACGCACTACTACCAAAGATAATCGTGTATTCATTAAGATCACGACCACAAATTATCCATGACTACTATTAAAGATAATTGTGTTTTTCAATTACTGTTATGATTATACCGAATGATCCTCGGTCATAATCATACCAAGTCCATCTATGCACGTAAGCCACGTATTGACTTTAAAAAAAAATAAACATGAGGATAATGATATAAAGAATCAATCAAATAAGATAAAGGATAAATATTAAACATTTATAATATAATTTATCCAGATTCAAGAATATCCCCATGTTATCAATCACTTAATAATCTCATAATCTAATATCATTAATATTATACCAATATTTTAATCACTTCTTAAATTTATAAACAATTTATCTCAATTGTTTACGCTTTACCATATAATGCATTTCATCATTCAAAATGCCATACTCATAAAATATCATCACCAATTATCAAATCCCTCATCAAAAAAATATGCATATACTCTATATAGGATTCTCTAGCCATAAAATCCTATTTTCAACTTTGTTACTTCACATAACATATTTAACTCATATGTTCGTAACTAAACTATTTTCATGAAAAATACCAAATCAGCCCCAAAAATATTTCTTTTCTGGGATTTAGCATAATATAGTCCCATAATGAAAATATATTTTTCTCGGAATTTTTTAAAATTCATTTACTATTTTTTAAAAATCAATTTCTAATTAATTCCTTAAGAAATTTAGCTACCTCAAGTTTAACTCCAAAAATTCCCAAATCTTGGCAGAACCTTACACATGTTAACGTGAGCTTCTAGTTTAAATTTCATGGTCATCGGAGTTATAGAACTCCGGTTATAGCGTTTTTCGTCGGAAAAACCTAAATATTGAAATAGTCATAACTTGCTTTTGGACAGGAGATACTTTATACCATATACCTTCATGTCCCAAAAGGCCAGAATTTTTCTCATAATTTAAGTGGCCGAAACAGCCCCTTAAAGTTTCTGGGCAGTAGCATTTTCAAAATTTACAGCTTTGGCCTCCTTTGCTAAAATCAGTCCACACAAAAATCTACAACACCTTTTCCAGTAATTCCACTTGGATTAGTTAGGTAACTCATAGATCTAACTCTAGGATTTGACCACATTCAAAAATTCAAAATATAATAGGAGATATGGTCAATTTAATTTCATGTTACGTTTTTCACTAAAATCTGATTTTCAACTCTTTGTGATTTCTAAGAAACTTTCATGTTTTTACGCACTAACCAACATAACTCATCATAAAACTTACTAATACTTCATATACCCATGATTTTTATTATTCCAATGCTTTTATTATGACTTTCATCATAATACACATAAATGATCCTTTTAGTTGAAGAAATATTTGAGGGTTTAAGAAATGGGTTTTTGTACCGGGGTCAATACAAAATTCAATTTCACGCTCTAGGGTAGGCTAGGAAGTCTTCAAGAAATACGCCAAGAAATTTATTAATGATAGAAATATCATTCAAAATCATTACTCTCGTCCAAGACTTGGACAAGACGTCACATTGATACCTATTAACTTGCCATCTTCATCATGACGTCGCCACGTAAAAAGTCCGCTTTGCAAGATTCCACACAAGAAAGTCAACAACGAAAGGATCGTTTCTTTACTTATGGCTTGATATAACAAAGATTAACTTTAGGGTTTGGTTACTTTGAATTACCAGATAACAGTTGGTTAGGAATATGAAAGCTAACAACCTTACAAAAAGAATAATGAGTAGTTAATCAATCGCTTTCAAAAAATTACCTCAAAGGCAAGTATTTTCAAAGAGATAAGATCGACAGGTAACGTGAAAGTGTTTATTTGAAACAACAAGATTAATAAACAGTTGGAGGTAACGAAGGTTTCTCCCAACGAAGTTTCAATAGATAAATCAAAGTCTAATTTCTTCAGAGTCAAATTTAAACGTTGAACGCAAGCAAGAGAGATAAAAGAATGGGTAGAACCGGTATCTAATAAGGTATAGACTTCGCAAGAGCTTACGATTAACTTACCCGTGATAATTTTATTTAGGTTCCTCGTCACGAGAAAAAAAAACGCTCTCTCTTAAACTACCGGCTCTGGTTTGTCTGGGACAGCCTTTGGTGCCTCCATCCTAGTTGAATTCGTCTTCGGTAAACGACAAAATCGAGCTAAGTGGCCTTCTCTTCCACAATTATAACATGCTTTGGATGGCATGGCGCAGTTCGGACTGATGTGTCCCTCTACTCCGCATTTGAAGCATATGATAGGTGGTCCTTCTCATTCCTTAACAACAAAAGCCGGTCTTGACGCTTTTCCATCATTGTTGAATCTCCTTTTCTTGAAATGTCCATTCTTATTATTTTGGCCTGATTACCACCAAGTGGTTACCATATCCGCCCCGTTGATTTCCTCCACGCTTGTTGTCACCGCTTCGATGACTACTCTACCGGTATTATAATTTTGCTTACCGCTTCTCTTTTAGTTAGGTTGACTCGTTATCGCGCTCCACTAATCGAGCCCTATTTACAACATCTCAATAAAACACGCTTTATGAGAAATAAGATGTTGACGTATCTCTGGCTTCAAACCTCTTAAAACATTCGCCATTCTCTCTTCATTATCTACCAAGTGGGACGCAAACCGTGATAACTCCACAAACTTTGCCTCGTATCATGACACGGCCATATTGTTTTGTTCCAACTTGATAAACTCCACCTCCTTCATGTGGCGAATACTTTCAGAAAGTATTTGTCGTTGAATGCCTCTGGAACTTCTCCCAAGATATCTTCAAGACAAAGAAGTTGAGTACGTTTCCGATTCCCACCAAGAATCCGCCTCTCCGCGCAACATAAAGGCGTAAGGGAACCTTTTGCTCCTCCTGAGCATCCCAAGACATCAAATATCTTGTAATCTGCTTTATCCATGCTTCCGCCAAGTGGTTTTGCTTTCCCTTAAACTCCGGTGGTCCCAACTCCTTGAATTGTTTAGCGGTGACCGCCGAGAGTTTTCCGTGTTTCCACCCCGTTTTGAATGAGAGTCGCTTTTACTTTGATGTTGCATGAATTCTAAAACCTTTTAAACGTACTCATCATTCATCAATTGATCGGTGTTGTTGTTTACAGGGAGGATTATCGCCATCCCGTTGCACATTGTCCCGATTATTGATATGTGGAGAATCAACAGCCTCTCTTGTGCTCCATTGCTATTCTCAACATTCTCTGATGCCATTTTCAAACACCGCCATAAAATAAGGGTTAATTAACATATCACATATTATCCCTATACTCGACCGACCAATTAAATACCAAATAAATTTAGGTAGGTCATACTAACAAGAAGAATTCCCGTCTCTCCCTCCTAGTACTATTCTCACATCTTAGCCGGGATCATATCCCTAAGCTCGATACTAACCTGTGGACGCCCCAAAATTAGGTATCGTCACCCATCTTGGGTCGCCACTTACATGGTACATAAATTCAAATACAACTTACTAACCTAACTGTCGGTATACAATACGACATAAACCGTGAGTTTGAATACAAATATTGTCTACTAGATATTATACAAACTCAAAAGGAGTCCTCATTACAACTATTATCACACTATTTCACGAATAGTGAGGACTACTAATGCTATCCTCCGGACCATTACTTCGTTCCCCGACTGCTCAAATATGTTCTCATTTCCTCGAAGAAACGAAGGAAAGAAAGGGTGAGCTCAACTAGCCCAAAGAAGAAATATTATGACTAAGATAATGCGTAATAAATTATCATTAGCCTTCAACAAAGTGTTAAACCGATAAAATACAATAGATAAACAGCTTTAATCTGCAATGGAATAAGCAATCCATTAAAAGAGTCAAGTAGAGAATAAAGTCTACTATCTTTTAGGTTTTAAAAGGTTTTCATCAATTTTTATCACGAGACTCGACTTAATAATAAACCACCACATCTAATCATCCCCGTATTACTGGCCAAGGATTTTCATCAAATTATCAATGGTCACGACTATACCGAATCACCCCGGTCATAATCATACCAAAAACTATCCATCACTGCATTACAGAAGCCACTGAGGACTTTTGTCACATCATTTATATCAAGTCATGATTATACCGAATGATCCCTGGTCATAATCATACTAAGTTCATCTATGCACGTAAGCCAAAGATAACATAATATAACATGAGGATGATGACAATGACATAGTAATTCAATAAAACAAGTTCAAGAATTATTTAATCCATGAATTATTAACGTCCAAATTGTCAACATGATCTTTGTTTCAGAGAGTAAAATTCAATAATGATCGGAAGAATATTTTCATGAAAAGATATCTTTGGATGAAACGCAAATATCAAGGATATTCTACTAATTTCATGGAGTATAGAAGTCAAAGTTTTAACCAACCGGGTATAATAAAGAATGGAATAACAAAAGAAATCACCACGCATGCGGTATTTGCATGACAAAGTTATTCCAATGAATAATAATAATCGGAACGGTGTCGTGAAATTCACATCGGCGTGATTTTCCAACGTAATAATAAAGATGGAACCAGATCCGGTGTAAAACACACGTATAGATATTCCAACAGAATGATAAAGATTTTAACGGTCCTGTGTAAAACACATGCGCATGTGATGTTCCAACAGAATAATAAAAATCGGAACCAGTCCTGTAAAACACACGCATGTGATGTTCCAACCGAATAATAGAAGAATGTCACCAAGTATAGGGTAAACTGCATATACTGAGTTATTCCAATGTAATAATAAGTAATGGAATAACATAAGGATTTCACCAAGTATAGGTATGCCACAGATCTGAGGTTATGTATAGGTATGCCACTTTTACAAAGTTATTCCAACAGAATAATAATAAATGAATGGAATAATGTGAAGTTCTCTTCAAGAAGAAAGAATAACACCCTTACCATAAAAAGAATCGAATATAGAAGTAGTGAAGTAGCGAGAATACTCTTCTTCTTTCTATTTTTTTCTCTATAAACTTCTCTCTATAATTTCTCTCTGTAGTTTCAATGAATTCGTAAGAAAATAATGAAGGAATGAGCTTCTATTTATAGGAAAATGGAATGCATAAGAATTAATCCATGAACGGTCCAGTTTGATTTACTTTAATCTCGACGGTCCATATTTAAAGAAAAATCTTTTAAATAAAATATAATATATTCTATTTATATAAAAACATTTTACTATGCAAACACTATGCAATACTATGCAAAACACTATGCAAAAAACACTATGCAACACTATGCATAATAAAATATAATATATTCTATTTATGTAATAACTTTAATAAAGTATTCTATTTTATATAAAAGATGTTTCGCTTTTATTACGTTAATAATACTGAATAAAACAAAACGCCATTATCGCTTATAATAATTCATATTATTAATCGATGATAATGGAATCAAACCGAGTAACTTACACATAAAGATCAATAATTAATACCGTGTGCTACTATGCAACCACACTTATTATCGTATTTTTACTACCGAGTAGTTCAACAAAGAACTACTGTAAACCTTCCGCCGTTATTTCAATAAAATATTTTTGTCGTTTTCTCAATCCGACAATAATTACATTAGGGGTCCACCAATGATTGAGTAGTTGTCTTAATATTCCCTGCTAAACCGAATATTCCCCACCAATCGAATATAATATAACCACTTGCATACTTTGTAAAATTTATAAATACTACCCACAACTATAATATTATCTCAAATTCACACCATAATATTAAAAAATTATTTTGACAAAATTTAAATCTTTATTGATAAAATCTGGGGTCTCACATGTAATGCAATGATGGATAGTTTTTGGTATGATTATAACCGGGGTGATTCTTAAGATAGTCATGACCATTGATAATTTGATGAAAATCCTTGACCGTGGTACAGGGGATGATTAGATATTGTGGTTTATTCATTAAACCGAGTCTTAGTGATAAAATTGATGAAAACCTTTTAAAACCTAAAAGATAGTAGACTTTATTTTCTACTTGACTCTTTTTAATGGATTGCGTATTCCGCCATGAGCTTAAACTGGTTGTCTATTGTATTTTATCAATTTAACATTGTTGAAGACTATTGATAATTTATTCGCATTATCTTAGTTATAATATATTTCTTCTTTGGGCTAGTTGAGCTCACCCTTTCTTTTCACCGTTTCTTCTGAAATGAGAATATAAATTGAGACGCCTGGGAAAAGAGTGATGGTCCCGAAGATAGCATTAGTAGTCCTCACTATTCATTAAATAGTGTGACAATAAATGTAATGAGGACTCTCTTGAGTATGGATATTGTCTAAATGACAATATTCCTATTAGAACTCTCGGTTTATGTATTGTCGTATATTACTACCTACGTATATATAATTAAGTTTGTATTTAAATTTATGTACCATGTAAGTGGCGACCCAAGATGGGTGACATATACCTAATTTTGGGGGTGTCACACATGGTGTTTGTTTGACATGAAAGTCAAACATAATTATTAATGCTCTTACTTTTCAGTTTTCGCATGTAACATTTTATTTCCCCTAAGGTCTGAGGATCGAAATTGGGACATTCTTCATTTGTTTTCCTTTTTATTTGGATGTTTGAATTCTGGTGCAAATAAGCCTATATGAGACATGGACTCTTTAAAATGCATCAAGTACCTGTGTTAGATATTTGAGGCTTGGTGAGGTTTTTGTAATGTGTAACAAACTTCAATATGCCACTAACAATCATATCAATATAACAACTAGATAACATTGTGCATTACACTTTCTAAATATTTGTTATTGTTTTAGAATGAAAGAGGTTCCCATTTTTAATCGTATTGGTTACATTATATATATATATATATATATATATATATATATATAAAGGATCAAGAGCATACCTCTTTAAATTACATACTTTGCATGCCCCTTTAGCGACGGACCGATAACAGTCCGGTCCGTTGTTATATCAGAGATCCGTCGCTATATGTTGTCTGTCGTTAAAAGTTAAGACGACGGTTTTTTGATATAACGACGGACCGAACCGTCGCCCGATCCGTCGCTAAAGGAGGTATGCAAGGTATGTTGGATAAAGGGGTATACCATTGTAATAGACTATATATATATATATATATATATACACACACACACAAATTGTTATATAATGTCCTAGAGTTTAGTGATCAGATTAATTCTATACTTGGATATATATTTGCGCATAAAATTTTTACCCAACTCTATTTAACATATGCTACCAAAATTTGATCATCGCACAACAATTTACCTTCTTCTTATTATATTTTAATTTATTAATTGCACGTATAAATTTATTATTAATAAAATAAATAATTCCGCTACAACGCGCGGATTTATATCTAATATATATCATATTTTTATAATTTTAATTAGTATAATTAGAATCAACCGCAGTTAATCAACCTATAATATTAAGTACTATAATTGTTCTAAAAATAAAATAATTCAATACTGTTTTGCTAAGTATTTACTAATAAACATGTGAATTTTTCATTAAAATTTTAACGGTTAATTTTTTTAAAACTTTTTATAGTAAAAATATTTTTAATGAATTTATTCTTTGGTAATTATTATTAACAAAATTATTAAAATTAAATAATTTGTGTATTGGATGAATGATGATGATAAGGCTCTCTCAAATAATATATTAATGATTAAACAAAACATTATTTTATAACACGTAGAATCAATTACATATAAAATAGTCAATTAATTAATATAATAATATTTGAGACCCTAATATTACGAGCTTTAATTTCATTTTGATTTTAGAATACAAATGTTGGGAGGCAAACATAGAGCTAAAATTGGCCTGGTTGGTTTAAAGAAAAAGCTTATTGCCACGAATATACACAGCACAGGAGTCAATTTTGATACTCAACTGCAGCAACATCCGAACGTGTGGTAGAATTACTAGGAGTTTTATCTCTCAATAATGTATGTATCTGGACAGACACATTCTAATTAATCCTATAGAAAGTTTTTTACAATTCAAAAATTAAAATAAAATGATCAATTTCTCCATTGAATAGGAAATAGTCACAGCTCCTCCATGTTCCTTAAACTAATTTGCTGAAATATCCATCTATACTATGCAGCAGCATCATTAATGAATGATAGTGTATCATCTGATGTTACACGGGATGAGAAGCACTACACTGGTAATTGTTCAAAAGTATAAGAAAAATACTACTACTACTATACGATATTATGAAAATAGCAGTTTTAGGCTCGACCTACCTGGTAAACCAATCTTCACAGCAACAAAATTAATTGTCATTCAAGTATGCCTCCAGAAGCAGAGTAGGGAGGGAAACAGTGAGTGGCCTTTGAGATTATTCCACCCTCTCTCACATCTATTATAGTAAAACTGTTATGGACGGATGCCATACTCATCCACATGCTACTACATAAATTCTAACCAACAATGCTAATTTTCACTTTCGATCCGCTTCTGCATCCCAAGATTAATTACTTCTACTTATGGTCAAGCCCGTATACCCCAAAATTAAATTCATCTAATATGTTTGTCCTCGTCACTCTTCACAATCTGCTAATCTGATTTGAAACTAACTACTACGTTCCCACTCTAGTATGCCGATTGGATTGGATTGGATTGGCTTGGCTTTCCTTCCTAGGTCTCTTCATTATCCTCAACCTTTGTAGCGCCTTCAGTGGTCTCATCTACATTCATCTCTGGGGAATTCTGTAAAATGTCTTCCTTAACATGTCCATCTCTCTCCATCGCAGGCACCTCGTCAACTTCTGTTATCACCTGAAGAAGCTCCAAGGGGGTAGCTGCTGGGTCCAGCTCCAGGCAACCTTTTGGAGCATTTTGAGCTTCTTGCCCGTAAAGCATGTAGTTTGGGACCTGATGAGAGAATCGAAACATCTCTTCTTTCGGTATTCTAATCACTTTACTGAGCTCTGGATGTGGATGAAATACTGTCCTGAAGCCAGCAACTTTGATAAGAGGAGTTACAGACGCACCTTGTTCCTCACTGTAGTCATCAAGCACTTCTACCATGTCGTATTTGTGAATTACTTCATCAGGGGTATGCTCATTCCATTCAGGGGACCAATTTCTGTAGAGAGCCCATATTTCTCCCTTTTTAGGAACTATGTGTAGGATCCCACGTGTGCCCTTCGTCCACTTAACCTGGTGTGAGAATGAATTTAAAGACTTGTTGATTTCAAATTTTCTAACTCTAAATTCTCCACAGGTTTTGGAGAAACCAGAACCTACCCACTCCATTGGACCAAATTCACTGTTGGTTTTCGAGTTAAGCCAACCAATCTTCATCTTAAATGGCTTCCTGGAGATTACCTTATGAATGAAAGCATAGAAACGCGGCATGCCATCATCATCATCATATGCAGCCCAGATTTGATTTTCTCCAAAAGACTTTTCCGTCCTGTCCAGGTCAAAATCGTGAAAATCAGGATCCGGAACATTCATTGACAGTGGTACAGGATCCTCCTTATGTTCACCATCGGCAGAAGTGCTACTGACACGCTTCCCGCTTACATCAGCTCTCTTGGTAGTGGAAGACTCACCAATCACATTCAACTGAGCACCACCATTCATGGCATTTTTCTGTTTTTCTTCCTTCCGTTGTTCGACCTTCCTTTTCTCTGCAGCCTTTTTAACAGCCTCTGAATTCCATTCCCTCAACTTCTTGCAGATCTCCATCCGGGCCTTCTCCATCAGCATGTTTCGGGTTTCAATGGGTGTCAATTCCCTAGTGCCGTTGGGCCTATTATTAGTGACAGAAAACCCATGTAATCCGGATACACTTCGCGTGCCAGCTCCACCATTTCCTGTTGACATTTGGAACGACAACTTTTCTCCATTATTGTGACCATCACCATCTAGTACTCTTCTCTTAGAGGGCGCCTCTCCCTTGAGAACAGAACCTTGTGATTCCTCGCGCGCTCTCTTTAATCTCTCATTTGCCTGCTGAACAACATTTGCTGCTTTTGCTGCAATGGAAGGTTCACTATTGCCAGTTACAGACTTGTTAGAGTAAGCACCCCAATGAGTATTTGTACGCTTAGATGAATTAGGACCAACGGACCCTCCCTGTTTTATATTTTGCGTAGATGTAGTGTTTCTTCCTGGATTACTACTAGGTGCATGATTGCTTAGATTATGATGTGGTTGCTGAGAATCTGAATTGGATGACTTAGACATATTGACAGGTGGAGCCATCTCTGCAGCCAAAAAAGCCTGATGACAATTGGGGCAAAGGAGGGTATGGTTGAGGTATACCTTGAGATATTCATAATGCATCTTGCATTGATTGCAAATAGTCCAAAAAGTATCTGTTCTACGAAAGGACGGAGGGGGGACAGTATTCTTATGAGTGTTTGGCTTTGAAGGTACCCTGTTTGTGAAATTATGGAATCCATTTGCACTGGTAGCTGCTGATGGTCTTCCAGTTTGGGCCGGAACTTTCTGTTGGAATCCTTTTGAACTCCTCCTCTGGTTATAAGCTAACCTTCTTGCCTTATCAGATAACAAACTCCAAGCTTCTGACAGAAACTTAAAGGCACCATCTGCACCAACAGACTTGTTTTTATCTGGGTGAAGAATGAGAGCCAATTTCCGATACTGTTTCCTAATTGTTTCATCATCAGCTGAGGGGGTTACACCTAGTACTCCATACCAATCCACTTCACCACTAACTTTGTTCTCTGCTGCAATATACACATCAAGTGTGGTTAACATTTGGGAAAGACCCTCAAGTGGAGGATACAGGTTTTGAGCCTTTAAGGCGAATTTCTTGGCACCAGCAAAATCCCTGTCCTCTAATTTTTTCTCTGCAATTGTTTTTGCCCGAAAGGCCTCATCTCTATTGCACTCCATAACTTCCCTAACTGATCCTCAATGTTGACTTAGCTATCTCTCTTCTCAGTTTGCTTCATACAGCAATAGGGAGACCCAAAAGTTAGCCAGAATTCATACACGGGTATCAAATGCTAAAGCTGAAAACCTCCAATTTGTTAAAACAGAAGTTACAGTAATCATCCATTACCTGATTCAGACCAAAACAGTGAGAGAAAAAAACTGATTCAGACCAAAACAGTGTTAAAAAGTGATTCAGACCAAAACAGTGAGAAACAGTGATTCAGACCAAAGCAGTGAAAAACAATTATTAATTAATTAAGTTCACAAAATAACAAGAAAAGTAATAATCAAAGTTTGTTGAAGGAAAATGGCCAGTTACATGCTGGCCAAAAACTTGCATCTAAAAACAATTACACATTCATCTAGAATTGTCCAATTTCTAAGAATTCTAAAACTATATTTCAAGGCAAGATACCGCTCAAGTTGTTCATATGAATTGTAAATTTCATTTGGTTAGAAAATAGCATCACTGCATTGAAATCCTCATTCAATCACAACTGATTTATCACAGAGAATACAAATCCTCTATTTTATATTTATATGTTCCAACATGTCTGTGCAAGTTCATCAGTTTTTAAGAAGTTCAAGTTATATACCAAAAAGGAGAAAAAATAAAATTCCCACAATGATCATCAAGTAATAAACCCCTTATTTTAACAGTTAGCTCTATTTCTGCTCCCACAATCCAGAAAAAGTATAATAATCTAGATTTTAAAAAATAAAAAATTTCTTCTTTACACGAAAGATGGGACGCCAGTATCAACTAACCAAATCAATTACATTCATGAGTTTTAAAACAGAATTACTGTGTATGTGTGTGTGTGTGTGTGTGTGTGTGTGTGTGTGTATATATATATATATATATATATATATGTGTGTGTGTGTGTGTGTGTGTGAGATTCAAACAATATATCCAGACAGTAAAATAAATTCAAAATAATCACTATGGTTACCACTACATAACTGAATTAACACCACCAATTGTAAAGTAACCCCAGATTATGACGAAAAACAATACAATTACCGAACCACGGAGTTAGCAAAGGCAAACGACGACTCAAAACGAAGGTAATTGAAACTCGAAATAAGAAAAATCGATATGGATCTACAAGAATCCAGGGAACAAAGGAACTACTAACGGTCAAAATTCACCATTCGAATTCGCACATTCAGTGTTCCAGACTCAAACCCTAGATTCAGCAACAACATATTGTTTGCGTATAATGTATGTACAAGTATAATTAGAAGTAAAGTGAAATAAATACCTGTCAGAATGATGAAATTTGAATCACCATATGAAGTGAGGCTTTTATTGACCTTTTGTTTCCCACCAAATTAAAGAGAAAGAAGAAGAGAGCTCAATTTTTGGTCAAAACCCACCTCAGAGATCCTATGAACAAAACTAAAAATAAATCTGAGAGAAATGAAAAATAAAAGCTAGGCATGGGCTTGATTTATTTTTATTTTTCAACTCCAACCTTTTTCTTAACCCTAACCAGGGTTAAACTTTAACTCCAGTTTGGTGAAGTTCCTTTCTTTTCCTTTTTCCCTCTTTGGAACAAATTAATGAATTATTATTATTATACATAATACTCTTTCTCATAAAATAAACCCCTCGTAAATATTTTTTGGATTTTTAAAGAGGATAATAATTAACAAATGTAAATTATTAAGCTAGTCACCCCCCAAAAAAAGACAAAAAAAAAAAACTATTTTTTATTCCTCTTTTATCTTTTTATTTAGCTTTAAAAATAGTAATGCTTTTGGGTGTTTTTTTCCCTCTTTCTTTTTGTCTTGCTAGGATATCTTATTACT
Organism: Panax quinquefolius; assembly: GCA_020205615.1. Taxonomy (NCBI): domain Eukaryota; kingdom Viridiplantae; phylum Streptophyta; class Magnoliopsida; order Apiales; family Araliaceae; genus Panax; species Panax quinquefolius. The sequence goes on from CM035170.1 coordinate 123,521,101, forward strand.
TATTACTCTTTTATGCCAAACAAGAAAACTGTGCTCTGGTTTAGAAACATAGGAACCCACAATATCTCTCTTTGCCTGGTGGGGTGAAGCCATATAAACGGAACACCTTGATAATAAGAATTTCAACTCACAGAAACTAAAATAGAAGAACAACCCCATATTTCATCCCACCAATCATACTCGTTAAGTAAGAAAATCGTACCACCTCATAGTCATTCCCAAAACGAGAATGAATACAAACATAATCTAACCATCAGAGATCAATACTAAATTTAAACAAAAGGTCCAACTCCCAATTTGTCTTCCAATTCCTCATTATCCCTGCTCCACAAACATGTTTTGGCCGAGGCACCTTCAGTTTATTTAACCCAGCAGCCATCTAACATTTGTTTTATGGCAATATAAAGTGACAGTGTGTCCTCAAGTTTATCATTAAAACTTCATTATCATGTCATAACTACTAAACTAAACACACAACAAATTTAAAGTTAAACATGTAATAAAAACATATCCTTAAACTTTGGATTTGCAAATGGAACTCTTTTGTACAACGGAAGGAGTACAACAAAGAAACACACACTAAAGGAAATGAAAATAACAGTTGGAAGGTCACAGCACAACCTGAAACAAGTAAAAGCATCATTTTTTATTAAATTAAAATCCAACTACCAAGATATCCCCTACACTGGTACGGAATGACATATACATAGAAACTGGGTGAAACAGTCCAAGGTCTATGTTCCTTCGAGTCCAAGCAAAACAAAAACAATAAAAATAAAAATAAATAAACAGAACAAAACAATGAACCAATAAATCAACGAATCGCCTAGCCTCCTGCATGGTATGGGTTCTTGACCATTGCACATCTGCAGTTTCCATCTTGAAGTATGTAGATTCGAAACAACAATACCCCTAGTTTTTTAATCTCTCTTATGGTCAGTCGGGTCTAATTTGTCATGGTGAAACTTCACCACAATGCAAGTGATATTATCGGCACTCCCACGAGTAAAAGCAGTCTCTGTTAACTTCCGAGCAGCAGCCTCAGGTTCTTCTTCAGTTGTTGCAATTGACATAGCATCCTGAAAGCACGGTTTACTGTAATACATTAATCTAGCATATATAGAAAGACAAAAGAAAATATTGGTTGTCTTGATGGATTTGGTTTTCCTTACCATATTACATCACGGCCTAGAGATTCTATTGTTAGCTTCAGCTGCTAGTAAGCATAGTTAGCCCAAACGTGTATAGTTAGGGTTACGAAAGGAACCAGCAAGACAGCTAAGCAGCTCCCGGCTTTAAGTTTCTCAAGTATGAACAAACCTTACTCCACCTTGGCTTTTAGGTTCGTTAAAACAAATGACATAAATTTAGCTATATTTGTGTGCCGCAACATGACTTCATATCCCAATATTCATATGCTTCTTAAATGTCTTTTTCAATTCATGTGAAACATCATATTAGGTTTCTAATTTTTCATGACTCAGAATGTTTTATCTTGAAAAAGTCAACAGAATGCTACATCATTCTAAGCGTACAAGGTTGACAACCTTTTAACATATACATGCTAACTGTTACCACAAAGAAACGCATGCCTAATGAGTTGAATCCAATCCAAATGGCTTGTGCACTTCATGAGTAAGCTTGAGTTTTTTATTAAATGATGAAGCAAGTAGCATTATAGATATCATTCATAAAAAATATACCTCATTAGGTACAACGTCCCAAAGTCCATCACTTGCAAGCACGAGCAGTTCAAATTCTTCATCAATCACTTGATCCTAAAAATTCAGATACAAATTTTAAAAAATCCCTTCACAACTTTACTGTAATTATAGTATTTGGGTTCAGGCCAACAGGTTCTGCGGAAGAATGCAACATATGGTCAAATGGGTCAACCATAATACACTATTTAGAGAATATGTATGCGAACAATCACGAATTAAATCACCGTCAACATTAGCAGCTCACACACAATGAAAACCAGTATTAACTTTGTTGTTGTCCCACAGGGAAAGGATCTTTGATATTCACATGGAACAATAAATACAAGTCTAAATCTAAGGGACACGTGGATTACCAAATATAAACATTTTAACAATCAATTAATGCTGGGAAGATGCTGGACATTTATATCCTATATCCAGAGCCAGTTCACAACATGCAATATTGAAAACACAAGCACTTATTCTGCTGAAGGCTAGGGACAACACACTACAATGCCAACTTATAGATGGCTAACCTGAGAGAGAAAGTATGAAGAGTGCAATGGAAATACCTGTGAAATTCTCTTCACTGAATGAAGCTTGAAGTGTTGTATCCTAATTTCGAAGTCTGATAAAGGTTTGATGGACTTGTAACATGTTGGATATATTGTTGGAAAACTTTGGTAATGAGGAATGTTTAGATAAATGAAAAATTAGAAACTACAGTGCGACCACTTGTATTACCAAAGTCAGTAGATGGCCAACAAAATTGAAAGTAAAGTTCCAGTGGGCCTTGTAGGCTTGTAGCCTAAGTAACACATGGAACCACTATACACATACAAAGTTGGAAAGTTCAAACACAATGCCATTTGGCTAGGCCTGGCAATTTAGTTTACAAACAGGTGGGTCAAACCAAATTAACTAGAACCATTTGGGTTGGTTAACTACTTAAAATTATTTGAGTTGGTTAAAGTTTAGAATTTTAAAAAAGAGAAACATGTCCAAACCAATTAACTAGTTTGACCCATTTTTTTGTTACTGGTTTGGACCTTTTTTTTCAGTTCCCAAATCAAATCAATGAATCATATCTATACTAAAAGTGACGTTCCTACTGTAGTCTCCTCATGCTGCTTTTAGGTTTCAGTTTTTTTTTATTAATTTTTTATTATTATTTGGAAGACAAAATTCATTTTAAGAATTTATTACAGTTTTCTTAATACTACACAATATGTTTGGATACCACGCATTTCTAATATTTTACTTCTTTTAATTTATAAAAAGAGTCTAATTTATAAAAAAATTAATTTTATTATTTTGTGTTCATGTATACTCCTAAATTTATTAAGTTATAATTATACAATGTACTGAAAAATTTATAATTGATGAGTTAGAAACTAAACAAAAAATTTAATTGTACTTCAAACCATATTCGTACTTTTTGAGATATTATTTTAAATTGAATTCACTTTTTGGTATCATTTTATAGTTTCTGAAAAAGCGAAAAAAAGAACAAAAGAAAAATTTTCTATAGAAAAATTAATTGAAAAACTGTAATAAAAGTATCAATAATTTTTTCATTTTAATTAATATAGAAATTATTAATGTAAATTATTTTGAAAGTGCTTCTAATAAAAATAATTTCTTAATACTTAATTTAGTCACATCAATGTTAAATTTTAATTTTAAACTTGGCTATAAAAATTAAAATGAGATTCTTTTGTATAGCAGAGAGTAATATTTTTACAAGTTTTTATTTTCACAATTCTATCTTTATGAACTTGAAAATTCTTTTGTTCCATAAAAAAAAATCTATTATAAATACAATATATGTCATAACTATATTTTTTAAAGAGACTGATATTCATAATTATATTAATAAAACTTAAATTAATATTTAAAAATAGTATTAGTTTTAATATTGAAGCGGAGAGTATTACTTTTTGTGCAACGTATTAGGTCTGTTTCAAGAAGTCTGTTTCAAAAAAAAGTAATACGATTTTTGATAACACATTTATAGGAAGCTGCAACAATATTTGGAGGTGCCATTGCATTTGTTAAGCCGCGGACCTTTGTTGGGGTTAAAAAATAAAAATAAAAAATTGAAACTGGGAGGTAGTATTTAAAAGTTTATGAAATTAATTTTAATTATCATTTTCAATCAAACATGCATGCTTGCCATTTTGGTGTTTGGAAAGGAGTTGGGCCGTATATTCGTCTGTAGCTAGTAACTAGTAATCAAACATGAAAACAGTTCCTCCAATTCACAATTCAAATGGATACATGAAAAATGGTTAACTAGTTTCAACCCATTACTATATGGGTTCAAACCATTTTAACTATATTTTAAGTGGGCTATATGGTTTTGGTTTTCAATCGACCCATAACCATTTTTGTACAACCCAAAACCAACTATAACTACTTTTTGCCAGGTCTAATAATTATTTGGCCCATAACAGGGTCATGTGATCGTTTTCTTTATTTAATTCAGGTTGTTACTATTGGTGGGTCAAACGTAATGCATACACGATGTGATCTCATAAAATGAAAATTATCAATTTTTTAGTGCACATTTAGAAGGTCTTTTCCTCTTTAACGGCCATATGTTAATAGTATGTTGTATTCTCTCTCAAATTTGAATAGGAATATCGAATGAAACATACCAGACATGCCTAAATCAGAACTTCTATTCATTTAATGAGGTACATATCTATCATCAATAGGCGCCAAAGAAAGAGGTTTAAAAAAAAGGGAAAACAACCTAAAAGGGAACTACACCTCTTAAGAAAAAGTAAGATAAAATAGACAAGGAACAATGCATATGCATAATGGGTGTTAAGGACTACCTGAATCTCAGGTTCTGCCACAACAAATTGCTTAAGCATGCGGTTTCCAAAAGCACGAGACATTGCTAAGACCCCACCTACCCTCCAAGTTCCTGGAAGAGAATCAAGAAATAAAAGTAAACTCTGTAACTAGCCAATCTATTCAAAAATTTAAACTCTCACGCTACTTGTATCATACTTGGGATCCATAAACATTCATTACATGGATCATCTGTTGATGTATTCTCAGACTTAATATCGTTATATTAATCTGTTGATGTATACTCGGACTTTCCTGTCACGAGGAGATTACTGCTGCATTGAACATACATAAAATCTTGGGGCTTCTAATTAGTTAATGGCACATGAATCGCAGAACAGGATCTTGCTTGGCTAAATCTCTACCATTACTCTGATTAGACCAATGCTCATCTGGAACATATTTTATGGTAGTTTTCAGGATCACTCTCAAAGGAAGGGCCATATTATTGTCTAAATTGTCAGTAGACACCCTTTTTGTGTAAAGAAAAAGGGAAATAAACAATAAATTTTCTTTAAATAATCATGAACATACTCCTTATCTAGGGAAACAATCACTCATTTCCCCTCTAATTTTAAATAAAGCTGTCAAAGTGAAAATTTATTAATAAATGCTCTTTTGCCCTCTTTAAAGAAACATTGTCTTCTCCACCCCGCATATGATTTATAAGTCCCAGATCTTTTTTGATTTGAAGACAAAATCCAAAATCAAACCATTGACAATCAAATCAACTATATGAGAATTGAGAGCACTTACAGATATGAAAGGTCATTCAAACTCTTTTCAAGGGTCAAAAAAAGGTCATACCTATTCCATTATATGACCCGTGGGATTCAAATATTTGCAATTCAACACATATGGCTTTTAAACTATTATTAAGATAAAGAAATCAGCGTTTCTAATTTGAAACTTCAAATAACCATCAAAGAAAACAGACCAACTTAAACTTTGAGTGAGACCCATCTAATAATGATGCATACCATTCGTTTGTAAGCTTGTAGGGAACTGCCATTGCAAGAGAAATATTTTTACATTGACAGAGCAAATAACTACTTTTTAAGCACATGAGACATCATGATGTAGTACTTTCCTGACAATAACAGTAACACAAGCTCTCGTTATTAATAACAATACCACAAGCTCTCAATATTTTAGCCCACTTGCATTACAGCAACTTACATAAGGATTCACATATGTTACCAAATTAATGAAGAAACCAATAAATAAAAGTCTTACCTGCCCACATAACAACACCACCAGCATTTTCAATTCTCTTCCGCTCATCACTCCTATTTGGTTTGTGATCCTCAGATAGAGGGATTGCTGTAAAGAATAGAGAGACAAAATTTCATATAGGACTCTTAACAACTAGACTGCTAGTGCCATTATCATTGTTTTTGTGGCTATAATGTCACTATAAACCAAAAATATGGAAACAAACAAACAAAAAAAATACCCATAAAATAGCAGTTACATGTGTGGTGTTTGATTATGAGTAGCGAAGCACACTCACTTTAATAATGATTTTGAACACAAAAAATGTTGCAGAACAAATATCTATTAATATATTTCAGTAGGAATTTCAAATAACTTCTTCCAACGAAATTTACAAACACTTGATCAATCTTCTACATACTTCTTCACATTCTAATAAAAGTAAAGAGTAATAAAGTGGAGATATAAGCTTGAGAAACTCATTCCGTTCTCTCAGAGACTTTCACAAACTCATCTCATTGGGCTATCTAACAATATCCACCACAGTTCATATCAAATCAACTTCAATCCTAAACACAGGTGACCTTGTCCACTAGTTAATCACCACATACATATGCCACAACAACTGTAGTTAATTATTATATTTGCAACTACAATTGTTTTAATCAAAATTAAAGAAAATATTAAAATATTGATTACCAAAATCATCATCCGTTCACCGGGGTACCAGTAATACGGTTTATTGAAAACAAGTTCTACTGTAGAAAAATCCCATTACTATTAACTACCAATATTTTTAGACCAATATTCTTCCAGATTGTCTTAAAAACTGGTTTTTGGAAAATCTCATCATTACCTTAAGACGAATCCCTAGCCATAAGACTAATTTTGCTTATCTCATTTTTTTATTTTTTTAAAAAAAAGTGAAAAGGTGTATATATGGTGCTTGTCTCGCCTGGCAGATCAGTTTGGTGGACAGGTAAAATACAATTCAAAAGTTGCTAATTAGTTTCTCTTAATAAAATGAAGCAACTTTCGATACAAATTATTGTGCATTTGTGATAGCAGAACAGAAAGCTATATATATTTCCTTGTTACAGACAGATTTACATCATATCATGTCATCCAATATTGACTTAACCATCGAATACTACTTGCCATTAAATAGATGACATGAAAAAAAAACAGGTATGTGTTTATACACAAACTCATAAGCATAGAAAATAAATCAACCATCTCGAAGTCCTGATACTGGGGCTTTATCTTTGTTAACATTTTCTAGCATGATAAAATTAAGAAAAACCACACGCAGATTCCATTACCAAACATTCTTTTTAGTATACTTCACAAATGGGCTCAACAATGTCAAACACCTAATTCTTCACTCGGAAACTTTAAGAGAATATAAAATCTGAAAGTACCTTTCCCAGCCTTTGATACGACGGTCCGTGAATCTCCAACATTGGCAACATAGAGATGGTTTCCAACTAGCACTGCTGTTGAGGCAGTAGAACCATCATCCCTGAAAGTATCCTTTTGAGACTCCAAAAAGTCCATGTCAGTCTGTTGAAATGTTTGACCTGCAAGTTGCAAGGTAAACTACATGTGTATGAGCAAAAAAGTTGGTCCACCACTCCATACACTGCAAATAGCAAATGACATGGACTTTCATGCCATATTAATATGTCCTATATAAACTAACATGCAGCCAACCATTCTTACCAGCTTAGGGCCCTAGTTTCAGAACACCTTAATTTTGGATGGCGTAAGAGAAGTAATAAACAATAAGCAGAGTATATATAACTTGAACTTACTTATAGCCAATTTGGTGTTGGTAAAAAAGTCTGGATGCTTCAGGAGTTTTTCAAAGAGGTGGTTCTTCAGAAACTCAGCTGCACGTGAACCTCCATGACCTGTCATAACAGTTCATATTATATATAAAGGAGAAGGAAAAAAGATCTTCAACTCTCTTTTGTCAATTAAATGTTAAAAGAATTAGCTTGTGGGAATACAAATATGATTAGGCTCTGCAAACAGGTAAAAAAACTCGAATAATTGATTCTACGGGGACCCCTGAGATTCTGCCATATAAGATTGATCAGCCCTGCTGGTTATTTTACTTGTTAAATAATACTACTTCTTTGATAAAAATAATATCTAGGTGAGCATTCTGAAAGATTCAAACATCATGATGATAAGAGCTTCCCGTATATTGCAGCTACTAGAAGGCCAATAAATAGTAGTGGTAGTGCCCCACCCCAAAACCTAAGTTTGCTCCACATGCCCAGGTATCCCACTTTTACATATTTGTGACAATATGTTGTCAGTACCTGTGTGACAGGTGTATGTTATATCATTAGTTATTGCCTATTATAGACTAACAAATCTGGTCAGGCCAGACCAGACCAGGCCATTTGGAAACTGACACCTGTGAAAGTCGATATTTTTGTATTTGCCTTATTGGCTACCTTGTTTAGTGACTGCTTACTAAGAAAGACAACATGATTGGAGCAACGTAACCCAAATTCGTTTACCTTGTTTGGTCAATATGGCAATACCTGTTACACAGGTATACTTTTGTATCAGTAGTTATAGCCTATGAAAAAATCTGGTCAGGCCATGCCATTTTGGATGAGTAACATAATTTCAATCCCCAACTCAAGACAGGAATTAAAAAAATCTTTTGACAGCATAAATATCCCTTGTTAATAGCTGCTCATTGATGCTTGGCATGCTGTTAATCCTGTGTGTATCAAGCTATAGTACAACTAGGAAGTAAGACTTTACTAAACTTAGTACTCCTGTCAAACCTGTCACAAAAAGGTGCCAAACCACAGAGAGCAATTCATGTCACAACTCAAATTCAAGGAGATGGATGATGAGAAAGAACCTAACCATCGAATATCCCGAAGAGACGCACTGTTTTCCCGTCAATCTTTAAAGTCTTAACATCATAGAAATCCTCCATGCTAGCTCTCTTTCCCCTGAAACTTGAATACCCGCAGCTCAGTTTTCCGTCTTCACTGTCAATGGGAGAGCAACATTAAGTGAGTGCAACACTAAAGAAACATGAACACCAAAAGGGAAAATTGCAGAAATGATTGGAACAAATTTTGTTAGATCATGTCATCAAATATATTCAACTTCAGTGGTTTGAAAAAATGTGTATCGATAATGTTTTCAACATCCCTAGTATGGAACATACATGAGCAAATCATAAATACAGTGTTCTGAAACCATGATAGAATGAGAATTCATATTTTTGTTTTTCAAGGACAACAAATGTACCATGCCATGATATTTTTCAACTCTAACCAGCTCCTTCTAGGAGTACTAAGAGACACCACTCAAGCTAATAGCTGGTGGAGAGGAGAGGCAACGGATATCAGGTAAACAACTTGATTTCCCAGATTTTGGTGAGAATTCAAGTGAACGCGCTGACAATTGGAAGTCATATTTTGGGTCATTAGGCATCTCTATGACTGAAACTGTATAATCGAAATAACCACCCAGGCAGGTGAGATAAATTTATACCTTCTCTCTTTTGTCATGCACGGATAAGCCTATTAAAGCGGCCATTCATAATTATTTTTTTTGGACGGTTGGCTGAATACAACTCTTACACCTTGCTTTATTTCCATAACTTGATTCATCTCAAGGCCTTTTAACAGTATATAAGCTGCTGGAAAGGAATATTAAAATCAGTTTAAGATGCCAACCTAAATCCTTCGGATTTGGAAGGCATACAACACGACAACCAAAATCAAATGCCAGTCTTTTACCCAGAAATACGAGTAACCGCATATTAAACAGGTTAAAGAAGTTTGGACATATTCACTACCTTCCACACATTTAAGGGTGCATATCCAACATAATAAATGGAGGGTTATTAAATTAATGAAAAAAACTAAATTTTGCCATGAGCTGTAGGATTTCATGACATAATTTTATACACATTTAAAATAAATTCTAATGACAGCAACCATGTCATTTGAAGTTAAGAAGGGCTTGGAAGAGTTCACATCCAACTCTGTGCATGGTAAATTCAGCCAATCATATAAATATGAATACATGCTAAAAGGACTGAAAAGTGAAGGTTTAACATATTGAACTATGCTATAAAGGTAGCATTTTTCTAATATACCGACATAATCTTAGTTCATAACAATTGAAATGATCATAAACCCAATCACCTCTTCCATCCTCCACTAGCATAGCCATCATCGTCATCCTTTTCAGGTAAAATATCGACAACGGATCCCTGACTAGCAGTCGCACTCTTATCCACCATCATCTTTCTCGTTGCCGTTAAGTTGTGATTCCACGAATACCTTATGCTCTGAGCTGTAATCAGACTTCTCCTGACGGAGCTAAACTGATTTCTTGCCTCAGCTATTCTCCCAATGTGCCCAACTTGAAGAATTACTGACCTTAGGCAACTTTTGCATACCATCTATCTCGATCACCTTGCCTTTGTTTGCCCAGATTTATCTAATAACATTAACATAACATAAAATTGTTAATAACAAAATCTCCATTACATTCTAACATTCTTTCTCATAAGAAACGGCTTATATGCACATTTGATCACTTCATGATATTTTTAAAATTAAATTTTTTAAAAAAAAATTGCCGGATTTCAATAGCCACTAACCAATAAATGCTAAAAGTCCCTCTAGATTGTGGCTTTGTGCCTACGTAAATTTACTCTTTGATAATGTACACGAAGTACAAAACATGTTTTTAAAAATAAAATATCAGCATATCATAATTTAACTTTCCAGTTTCCACCAACAAAAAACTAAGTCTAAGCTTGCTGTTCCATGTTGTTCTTAGCTTTCCCGCTAATAAGAAAAGACACCATCCGAAAACCCCAAATAACTGAAACTTTATCCCTTGTTAAATCATAAACTTCCGTTTCTTTTTTTTTAACTATTGATAAGTTGTTATATAAGCAAGTGTTTTTCCTTTGAGTTTCTTTCATTTATATAATATATGTGTGTGTGTATATATATATAAATGGAAAAAATCAAGACCTTCTAATTCACATTGACAAAAAAATTTGAACAAGTGATCGGATCTTACTCAGATTACTCGAATCCGCGAACTGCAATAAGACATCTTAAGAGACAAATCACAAGCTTGAAAAATAAAATAAACTTTAATAATGAATTAATGACTGAACGACTTAAATACAATATTTCCAATAATTACAGCAGATCGATCGTTGAGAAATTCCAATTATAGCTTCAAGCGTAATCGGATCGAACACAACAGTAAATATTGTAGAAGATCCTAATCTGATGTAGGAGCTGTGTAGAAAATCAGCTTGATTGGCAAAGAAAAAAGGCTTTTATTTATTCGCGTGTAAACATAACTTTCTCTCTCTAGTCACCAAAAATAGAAAGGATCTGAAACCCTAGAGAGAAAAAATTCTAAAAGGAGTTTGAATCTAAAGAATTAATGAATGAATATAGAAGAGAGAGAGAAGGATGGGATGGGATGGGATGGGAATGAAGTAAAGATACGAGAGGATGGACGCCTGGCTCTTCAAGCTTGGCTTGGCACCGAGGAGAAGAGGCAACGTGGCACTCTTCATGCATCCACTTCGGGGGTTGATTCTCTGTTTCTCGTTTCCTTCCAACTGGTTAAAGTAAACTAATCGGAGGAGAATACGCGTCTTCGGACGTGGCGGATGGCGAGTGTGTTATACAGCATAACGTTTCACGGGTCTCACTGAATAGACGGTAAAATTTATTTTAAATTTTGAACGACCCAAATAATTTATTAAATCAGTAAAAAATTTAAAATTATTTATATTTTATTAAATAGAATTCCCAGTAAACTGCATAACTAGTACTAGTACCAGCGCACCGGGCAAACTCATGTGTGCAATTTAGAAATGTATTTAAATTTTATTTATTTATATTTTAATTTATTATTAAAAATCAAAATATAAATAAATAAAATTCAAACTAATATATATATATATATATATATATATATATATATCCTAATAATGTAGATTATCTAAATCAAATTGTATCTGAATAAATAAATGTTGTTTGATTGATGTGATAAGAAGTTTTGAGAGTTGTTTTGAAAATATTTTATGAGTGTTGGTTGATCTTAGCTAAATCATGACTAGTTTGAACATCTGGATGCACACACGCACTTAAAGGATCATGAGTAGATGTGAAGCTAATGAAAGTTGTTGAAATTTTAGACATGACATTGTTTTGAAAATTTATGCGGGTTAACATTTGTTGTAACCTTTGAGGCCATTGTGAGAATTCATATTGATTCATTGTTTGGGTGGATCATTGTTAGAGGATGAATTTTTCTAAATTATGTTTTTGCTTGAGGACAAGCAAATGTTTAAGTTTGGTGGTATTTGATGAGTGAGTTTTATACCCATGAATTGAGTGCGTTTGAGCTTAATCTTTTGGATGTTTTTAAGTGTTTGTGTCTATTCATGCATGTTTTACGTTGTTTTGTAGGAATTGGGACAAAAGTTACTTGAATCGACGTTTGGGGTGGCTAGATGCGCGTTTTCGGCTTATCATTTACATAGTAGCCACTTCAAAGCCAATTTCAGCATTGTTCCAAATCTTATTTCGAAACACTCAAATAATGAAAGTTGTAGATCTATGTCTCTTCTTTTCGGAACATCTTGAATCATCGAAATCAGAGTTCGGACGAAGAAGTTATGGCCATTTTCCCAAAGGACACCGGAGTAAAAATTTCGAAAGGGCCCAAATAATGGGCGCCTAAACATAGCCTAATCACAAAACACCGGGCACTAGGAGGCGATGTTTCAAAGAGTGTTGAATAGCTTTGACTGGCGCTCTGGCTAGGGCCCGTTAAGCTTGGACGCGTTTTGGGACGAATTTTGACACTTTTTTGACTCCGAATTGGATTACGTTTGTTCCAAAGCTAAAAATTAAACTTGTAACCTATAAATACATGATGTAAGACATAAAATAAAGGGGGATTAAATATATTAGATTAGAGATACACTCCATTAGATTAGAACATAAACTATAGTTCTTATTAGTTTTGGAGATTGAAGCAACTTGGAGACCATTGAAGATCAAGAACAGGAGCTTGAGGAAGATGGAGATTTGCTGACAACAGATTTATTCTTCACTCTACTCTTACTTTTATCTTTTAATGTTTATTCAATTGTGGATTCTTGGTTTTAATTCATTAATCATGAACTAAATCTTTTATTAAGACTACAAATTGAACATTTTATGTATATGAATTAATTATTTAATTTATTCCAATTATTTATGTTCAAGTGAATTGTTTATCATGTTTTGTGCGTATTGATTAATTATTTGGCCAATAATTACTGTGTTATTCTAGAAAGATTCTAAGATGATGAAATCTAGGGTTGGGCCGGACATGATAATATGTATGCTAATTTTCTCTATTTATTATTTTGAAATAGTAAGGGTTGATTTGATTAATGTGGATAGTTAAGGGTTAAATCATGAAATATTTCAAAATAAGCAAGTGGTTATAAAATATTCATTGTTGTCGGGAATATTAGTTTGGTCGTGGAATATTAAATGCTTTGTCGGGAATATTAAATGACAATGACAAGCGACCGTGTGTGGGCCCCATGTGAAAGCGATTGGATGAAGAAAACGTGAAATATAAGTTGTTTTTAAAAATAACGGGCGTAGTTATTCTGATTATCTTGTTAAAATACTACGTGGTTAAAACACGAGCGATGCACACGGTATTGCACCAATTATTGATTCTTACGTGAAGGCACTTTACTCGATAATGGTTACGATAATTCTTGTTCGATATTTTATTTTATTGAGTTAATAATTCTTTGCGTTGATATTTTATATTCTTTGTTGTTTGATAATTGTCATTACACGATATTTTTCATTATCGAAGCAATAATTCATATTATCTGAATAATATTATTAGATAACATTATTGGCAATGTCTAGAAAGTTACATACAGGAGAGGTTTGGTCACCTAATTGCTTGCGCGTGATGAAGAAGAAATTCTTATTGGAAAGCCCTGCTCTCACAGGAGCTGCTGGTTGTCGATATTGTGATTACTGTAATATTATTTGTGAATAATTAATTATTGATTCATATGATGAGGAAAATATTGATTTTATGTGGATATAGATGGAGAAAATTTTTAATGTGACAATTGTTGAAAATTGAAATTTTATCTTTTTACGATAAAATAATTCATTTTAAATATATTATTATTTTTAATAATATAATAATGGTGATATTTTTTACAACGAATGTGGGATATATGAGTATCTGAGGAGGAGAAGAGTATTTTTGTTGCAATAAATGTTTAAAACATGTTAAACATGTCGGTGGACCCCATTTATTGGTTGAAATTTGATTATAGCTTTAAAATCGCTGGTTTATGGATTTGGTCAATTTTGTTTGGAATTTGGAAAAACTTTCTTACGCAAAGTTGTAGAAATTGAATTTCCTATAAAAACTCACGAGATTCAAATTTTTCTGATAAAAGGGCTATTTATTATGAATTATTGAAGTTACGAAGCTCAAAATAATTGATTTTGGAAGTTTAAAATATTTTAAATTAAAAAACGTTTTTGATATGTTTGGTGGGCTTGGTTGGTTGTTGAAATGAGCTGATTTCAGATTTATAAGAATGTGCGTAGAAAAATTTTATATATTAATATTATATTAAATTTTACTGCTTTGGTGTTCTAGCGATTTCTATAAATAGGGTCTTGGGTTAGAATTGAAAATCACACCGAAAGCTGAAGTTTTCTCTCTATATTATCGAGCGTATTCTTGTGAGTATTTTGAGTATACTTTGAGTATTGCTATCTGGTTGAAGTTCCAAGTCATAATCTTTATATCAGGTGTTTAATTAAATCTTGATCTTTGTGAGGTAAGGGATATTATTTTTTCTCGTAATGATATTATTTCTTCAATATCATTATCTTTGAAATATTGATCTGAAGTTTTATCAAATTTGGAACTTTTTCATGTCGGGATTCTTATTCATGAGTTCTTATTCACGAGTTCTTATTATGATTCTTACTATTCACGATTCTTATTCATGAGTTCTTATTCACGAGTACTATTCAATGAAGCGTGAAGATGTTTTTGTGGAATTTCTATCTTTTGGTGTCGATTCTTATTCACGTATACTGGCACTATTCACGTATCTGACCTTTATTCACCAAAAATAAAATTTCTTCTTTTATCCAAAATATCTATTACGGATACTAACTTTGATTGTATCCATGTTTTGATCATTCTTGAATTTTACACCACTATGATTATTTTTGAGGTATTTTTGGACGTGGATAAAACAAAGTACGAATCCTTAATCCTTAATCCTTGTCATTTTTGTTTCCTTTGGATTCGTTTCTTTAAAAAAATATTTTCATCATCCTCGGTCTTAAATGATGATATTATGGAATATCTTTGGCTGTGTAGTGCAAAGATGAATGATTTCTTAAAATATCTTTGGCACGTAGTGCAATGAATGATTTCTAAAGAATATCTTTGGCCGTGGTCAAAGATGAGCAGTGTTTAGATGAACATGACCAATGATGAATATCTTTGGCTGTGTAGTGCAAAGATGAATATTTGATTCGGATGTATATTGATTGATGTTCTGAGGGATAAAAGATGAGCGATGAACTTTTAAATTCATACATAGAAGATAGTAGTTTGCATTCTCTCTTAACTCTTCTAATGAATTATTATTTCATTGCGAATATTGATTTAAAATTTGTTGTCTATTGTATTACATTAGATTTTTCCTGTTGAAGACTAACGATAATTTGTTGTATATTATCTTAGTCATAATATTCTTCTTGAGCTAGTTGAGCTCACCCTTTTCCTTTTTGTTCCATTTTTCTTCTCGGGAGGCGAGAATATAAGCGAGTATGCAGTCGGGGTATGGAATGAAGGTTTTAGAAAGTTGTTTAGTAGTCCTCACCATTTTGTAAAATAATGTATCGATAAATGTGATGAGGATTTATTTGAGTATAGATATTATCTAGAAGATAATATTTGTATTCAAACTCACAGTTTCTTGTTGTAATAATAAAGTTGTAGTTGTTTACATACCGTGTATTGACAACTCGAATGGGTGATGTATACTATTTTTTGGGTGTCGCGGTTGGTATCGAGCTTAGGGATATGATCTCTGGCGGAGATCGGGGAATAGAACTAGGAGGAGAGGCGAGTAAATCCTTACGCTAGTGTGTCCTACTAGCTTATTTGTTAGTTGGTCGATATATAGGGATATTATGTGATATATTGATTTCCTTAATTAACCTTTGTTTTATGGCGATGTTTGAGAATGTCGTTGAGAATATTAACAATGGAAATGAGGCCGTGGAGCCTTTGTACTCACCAGCGAGGAGAGCGTCTGTGGTGGCGATGTTCCTCACATGAAACAACACCATTGAAGCGAGATGATGAGCGAGGGGATGTTTAGAAGCTTTTTTGCGATTCATACAAATCGAGACGAGGAGACTTCGTGTTCAAAATCTGAGGAGGAAATGATAGCAATTCACGGGTTGTCACGACCAAGCATTTCAAGAGTTGGGACCACGAAATTTAAGGGAAAGCGGATCCGATCATGGCGGAAACATGGGTCAAGCAAATTACAAGATATTCGATGTCTTGGGATGCGGAGAACGAAGGTTCCATTCGCCACCTTTATGTTAAAATGGCGAAGCGAGACTCTTGGTGGGAGTGCGTGAAGCGTACCATCCATCCGCTTTTCGGCGTGTCTTGGGAGGCGTTTGAAACTATTTAATGACAAATACTTTCTGAAAGTGTTAAATCGTATGAAGGAAGTGGAGTTCATCGATTGGAACAAAACAACATGGCGGTGTCTCGATGCGAGGCAAAGTTTGCGAGTTATCGGTTTTGCACCTCATTTGGTGGAGAATGAGGAGCGTATGTGGCGCGGATGTTTCTTAGAGGTTTGAAACCCGGCGTCGACATGACATTATCTCATTTCTCATAAATTTTCTCTCTATTGGATGTTGTTAACGCGAGGCTCAATTATTAGGCGAGATAACGAGTATATTCAACGAGGACCATAACGAGGATCGTACGGAGATAGCGATCAGCGAAATAATGATAACCAATGGAGAAAAAACGAGACGGACAAAAATGGTAACCACTCTGGTGGTAATCATGGCCATGAAAATAGAAAAAGCGAGTCGGGAGAGATTTTAAAGAGGAGATTTAACAACGACCGTGTGAAGGCGGCGGTCTGCGTGACAAGCTGGTTCTAAGGGGGAGGAACGACCACCGTCGTATCTTATAAATCGGGAAGAGGGACATATCGGTCAAGCGCCTAGCAACAGATTCAAGGTATGCTATAATTGTGGAAAGGAAGGACATATCGCTCGAAGATTATGCGTGCGAAAACCTAGTTCAATGAGGGGACGGTGACTCAAAAAATCATCCCGAGAAAAGTCAAAGTCAGCGATTAGGGAAGAAGCGTTTGTTGTGGTGGTCAAAATCGAGGAACCCAAGCGAGGTGATCACGGGTAAGCTATTTATAAATTCTTGCGAAGTTTATACCTTACTTGATCTGGGGTCTACCCATTCATTTATCTCTCCTGCTTGTGCTCAGCGTTTAAACTTGACTCAGGAGAAATTAGACTTTGACTATCTGTGGAAACTCAGTTAGGAGAAACTTTCATCACATCCACTTTGTTTATAAATCTTGTTTGATTCAAGTTGGCACCATTACCTTACACATTGACCTTATCTCTTTAAAGATACTTGCTTTTGATGTGATTTTAGGGATTGATTGGTTAACTACTCATCATACCAAAATTGATTGTTTTAAATGGGTTGTTAGTTTTCATATTCTAACTTGACTTTTTTTATGCAATTCAAACAACTAAACCATTAAAATCAATCAACATCATATCTAATCATAAAATTTATTCGTTTATTGAAAAGCGGATGTCAAGCTTTCTTAGCCCATGTTATGGATTTGAATAAAGACACGTCGAAATTTGAATAATATTCTGTTGTTATTGACTTTCTGGCGTATTTCTGAAGAACTTCGGTCTACCCCCGAGCGTGAAGTTGAATTCTTTATTGATCTTGAACACAGTACAAGCCCATTTCTAAAACCCCATATCGAATGGCTCTATTGAACTTGAGGAGTTAAAGGTCAACTACTGAGGAATTGTTGGACATCGGTTTCATTAAATCTAGTACATCTCCTTGGGGTGCTCTGTTTTATTAAGTAAAGAAGAAAGGCGGGAGTATGCGACTTTGTATTGACTATCGGGAATTGAACCATGTCACCATCGAGAATAGGTATCCTCTACCTCGTATTGATGACTTGTTTGACCCGATTCTGAGGGCACAATTCTTTTCAAAAATCGATCTTAGATTACGGATATCATCGGTGAAGATTAGGCGAGGATATTCAAAGCGCGCCTTTAGAACTTCGGTATGGGCATTATGAATTCTTTAGTCGTGTCTTTGGACTGACTAATGCTCTATGACTTTCATGGATATGATGAGCCAGTATTCAAGGAATATTTGGATCGATTCGTTGTTGTCTTTATTGATGACATCCTCATATATTCAAAAAGTCGTGAAGATCATGAGCACCATTTGAAATTTGGTACTCGAAGGCTTCGTGAAAACAAACTATATGCCAAATTGAAGAAATGCGAGTTACGGCTTGAGGAAGTAGCATTCCTTGGGCGCGTGGTGTCGAAACATGGAGTATCAAGTGATCGTGAAGATTGAAGCAATCTGAAGTTGGGAACAGCAAAGAAGTCGGTGGTGAAATCACGTAGCTTTTGGGCTTAAATTGGTTATTATCGGAGATTAGTGGAAGGTTTTCTCGAATCGCTACTCCATTAACTTCGGCTAACTTCGGAAGGATACAAAATTTCGTTTGGAGCGAAGAATGCGAGAAAAGAGTTTCCAAGAGCTTAAGAGGAGACTTATTTACTTTGTTCTAACAATACCATCTGGTTGGGATGGATTTGTTATCTCTGATGATGCTTGAGGCAAAGGGTTAGGATGTGTTCTCATGCAGCGTGGGAAAGTCATAGCCTTTATGCCTCGCGACAACTTAAAGAGTATGAGAGGAATTATCCTACTCGTGATCTAGAGTTAGCGGCCGATCGTTTATTAAAAGATATGGAGGCACTATCTATATGGGGAGAAAGTGGAGATATATTGAGACCATAAAAAGCCTTAAATATTTCTTCACTCAAAAAGAACTCAACATGCTGCGGCGTGACGTTGGCTCGAGCTATTGAAGACTACGACCACACTATTGATACCATCTGGAAAGCGAGCGTGGTAGGCGGCGCGTTGAGTAGAAGATCATATCACGAGGAATGAGTGCGATGATGTCAAGTATCACAGCGTAGAGCCGACTTTAATAGAAAAAGTTAAGGTTGCTCGAGCCACCAGGCAGGGGGATGATCGTATGAAGAAGAAAGTCTGAGAAGGAGCTATTAGGGCGAGAATTGATGAAGAAGGAATACTTGAGTCCACTCTGAGACTTTGTGTTCTAACGACTCTGATTTGAAGTACAAGATTATGATGGAGGCACACATACACCATTTGCAATCCATCTGGAAGTACTAAAATGTATCGTGATCTTGACATACATTTTGGTGGAACAATATGAAGAGAGAGATTGCAAAGTTTATCTCGATGTGTTTAACTTGTCGGCGTGTAAAGGCGGACATCTAGTACCCTAAGGGTCCGTTGCAACCACTTGAGATTAGAAATGGAAGTGGGAACACATTACCATGGATTTAGTTCACGGGTCTTCCTACGGTTTCTCAAGGCATCAATCTATTTGGGTTATTGTTGATAGATTAACCAAGTCTGCTCATTTCTTGCCGTCTGGAGACTTATTCCTTGAGCGTCTTGCTAGTATATGCGTGAATGAGATTGTGAGGTTGCATGGCATGCACTGTATCCATAGTTTGGATCGTGACCCAAGATTCACTTCAAGATTTTGGGTTAGCTTGCAAAAAAAGCTATGGAGCGCAGTTTGCGATTTAGTTGACATACCATCCCCTCAAGCAGACGGACAATCGAGAGGACTATTCAAACTCTTGAAGATTTATTAAGACTACATGTCCTGAACTTCAAGGCGGTTGGGATAAGTATTTACCATTGGTGGAATTCTCCTACAACAACGAGTTATCGAGCAAGTATAGGTGTGGCTCCATTTGAAGCATTATATGGGCCGAAAATGTAGCTCTCTCGATATGTTGGGATGAGGTGGGTGAAGCAACATTGTTGGGACAGAGAGTTAATGCGTATGACTACTGAAAAAGATCGAAATGATTGACGACAGCGTATACAAAGCGGCACAAGATCGACAAAAGAGTTATCGCGGATCTTCATCGAAAGGGCGTGGAATTTAGTGTAGGGGATCATGTATTGTTGCGAGTTGCTCCATGGAAGGGAGTTACAAGATTTGGGAAGAGAAAAGCTCGATCCACGATTTATTGGTCCATTTCAAATTCTTGACCAAGAGTAGGAAATGTAGCTATAGACTTGCGTTACCTCAAGTATGTCTAAATGTTCATAATGTGTTTCACATATCATACTTAAGTAAATATGTGAAAGACCGAACCACGTTATAGAGTTAGAAGCCGGACGAGATAGCAGAAGACTTAGCGTGTGAGGAGGTACTGTCGAAGATCTTGGATAGGAAGGAGCATGTCCTACGTGCAAAGGTCATACCACCAAGTTAAAGTTTTGTGGAGGAATCATCTTTATAGAGGAAATGACACAGGAATTGGAAAGCGGAAATGAAAGCGAGGTATCCTCACCTTTTGAAACACCGAGTGCGTCGTCGATTTAGAGGGCGAAATTTCATAAGGAGGGAGGTTGTAAGACCCCAACTTATTATTAATGAAATTTAATTTTCTCTATTTATTATTTTGAAATAGTAAGGGTTGATTTGATTAATGTGGATAGTTATGGGTAAAATACATGAAATATTTCAAAATAAGCAGTGGTTATAAAATATTCATTGTTGTCGGGGAATATTAGTTTGGTCGTGGAATATTAAATGCTTGTCGAAATATTAAATGCGACGGTAGCGACCGTGTGTGGGCCCCATGTGAGCGATTGGATGAAGAAAGCGACAAATATAAGTTGTTTAAAAATAGCGGCGTAGTTATTCTGGTTAGATTAATCTTGTTAAAATACTTAAATTGGTTAAAAAACACGATGCACTGCGGTATTGCACCATTATTGATTCTTACGTGAAGAAGCACTTACTCGATAATGGTTCGATAATTCTTGTTCGATATTTTATTGATTTAATAATTCTTTGCGTTGATATTTTATATTCTTTGTTGTTTGATAATTGTCATTACCTGATATTTTTTCATTATCGAAGCAATAATTCATATTATCTGAATAATATTATTAGATAACATTATTGGCAATGTCTAGAAAGTTACATCTAAGGAGAGGTTTGGTCACTAATTGCGGCGCCGATAAGAAGAAATTCTTATTGGAAAGCCCCTCTTTCTGAGGAGCGCACGGTTGTCGATATTGTGATTACGTAATATTATTTGTGAATAATTAATTATTGATTCATATGATGAGAAAAATATTGATTTTATGTGGATATAGATGGAGAAAATTTTTAATGTGACAATTGTTGAAAATTGAAATTTTATCTTTTTACGATAAAATAATTCGTTTAAATATATTATTATATTTTAATAATATAATAATGGTGATATTTTACAACGAATGTGGGATATATGAGTATCTGAGGAGGAAGAGTATTTTTTTTTGCAATAAATGTTTTAAAACATGTTTAAACATGTCGGTGGACCCCATTTATTGGTGAAATTTGATTATAACTTTATAAAATCGTGGTTTGTGGATTTGGTCAATTTTGTTTGGAATTTGGAAAAACTTTCTTACGCAAAGTTGTAGAAATTGAATTTCCTATAAAAACTCATGAGATTCAAATTTTACTGATAAAAGGCTATTTATTATGAATTATTGAAGTTAAAAGCTCAAAATAATTGATTTTGGAAGTTTAAAATATTTAAATTAGAAAAACGTTTTTGATATGTTTGGTGGGCTTGGTTGGTTGTTGAAATGAGCTGATTTCAGTTTATAAGAATGTGCGTAGAAAAATTTATATATATATAATAATATTATATTAAATTTTACTACTTTTTGGTGTTCTAGCATTTTCTATATAAATAGGGTCTTGGGTTAGAATTGAAAATCACACGAAAGCTGAAGTTTTCTCTCTCTATATTATCGGCGTATTCTTGTGAGTATTTTGAGTATACTTTGAGTATTGCTATCTGATGTCTGAGTTCAAGTCATAGCTTTATATCCAGGTTATTTAATTTAGAAATCTTGATCTTTTCGAGGTAAGGGATATTATTTTTTTTTCGTAATGATATTATTTCTTGATATCATTATCTTTGAAATATTGATCTGAAGTTTTTATCAAATTTGGAACTTTTTCATGTCGGGGTTCTTATTCATGAGTTCTTATTCACGAGTTCTTATTCATGAGTTCTTATTCACGAGTTCTTATTCACGAGTTTTATTCACGATCTTTATTCATGAAGCGTGAAGATGTTTTTGTGGAATTTCTATCTTTTGGTGTCGATTTACTATTCACGATGGCCTTTATTCACGTATCTGAATTCACGAAAAAAAAATAAAATTTCTTCTTTTAAGTCCAAAATATCTATTACGGATACTAGCTTTGATTGTATCCATGTTTTGATCATTCTTGAATTTTACACCACTATGATTATTTTTGAGTATTTTTTTGGCGTGGATAAAACAAAGTCTGAATCCTTAATCCTTAATCCTTGTCATTTTGTTTCCTTTGGATTCGTTTCTTTAAAAATATTTTCATCATCCTCGGTCTTAAATGATGATATTATGGAATATCTTTGGCTTTAGTGCAAAGATGAATGATTTCTGAAGAATATCTTTGGCGTAGTGCAAAGATGAGCAGTGTTTAGATGAACATGACCATGACCATGATGAATATCTTTGGCACATGGTGCAAAGATGAATATTTGATTCGGATGTATATTGATTGATGTTACGAGGGGATAAAAGATGAGCGATGAACTTTTAAATTCATACATAGAAGATAGTAGTTTGCATTCTCTACTTAACTCTTCTAATGAATTATTATTTCATTGCGAATATTGATTTAAAATTTGTTGTCTATTGTATTACATTAGATTTTTCCTGTTGAAGACTAACGATAATTTGTTGTATATTATCTTAGTCATAATATTCTTCTTGAAGCTAGTTGAGCTCACCCTTTTCCTTTTTGTTCCATTTTTCTTCTCGGGAGGCGAGAATATAGCGAGTCTGCAGTCGGGGTATGGAATGAAGGTTTTAGAAAGAGTTGTTTAGTAGTCCTCACCATTTTTGTAAAATAATGTATCGATAAATGTGATGAGGATTTATTTGAGTATAGATATTATCTGAAAGATAATATTTGTATTCAAACTCACGATTTCTTGTTGTAATAATAAAGTTGTAGTTGTTTACATACCATGTATTGACAACTCGAGAATGGGTGATGTATACCTATTTTGGGGTATACCTTAACTGCAATGTTATTATTAAGCGAGAGTGAACACAAATGCCCACAAGTATAATAATGAAATAACAAGTATAATAACATGCGAGTGAATCAAAGACATCTGAATAAAAGCTCAACTTTTGAATCAAGAATGAATAACAAGAATCGAAAAGATTTACGAGGGGTCATAAGACCTTGAACTATATCATGGGTTATCAAGGGTTATACTTGAAACCTTTAACGATCGTAAGACTATGGACCTTTCTACTTTTCGTCTTGGGGGATCACCCTTGGTACCATCATGTACACACAATATCTTAACGCTTAACATAAGTAAATCCCTTTCGAGGTTGTTCATCTCGGGTTGACATTGAGTCACACTTTTGAAAGGAAGTTTGGTTTGACAATTCATCGAGGGTTCGAAATTTAGAGCGCTTCGTCAACTATGGACTAGTCGAATCAATAAGGGTTCGCTAGTCTAATAAGGTTCAATAATAATGATATTCAAATTGAATAATAATCTCGGGAAGTATACAATAGACAATTATTGTATAACTAAATCATGCTTTGAAAAGATAATCAATCTTTAATATAACATTTGAACATGAATAATAATAATGATAATTTACTCGAGATAATTAATAAACTTGAACAATAATGACAAGTAGGGTTAGAAACTTGCCTAAATCGTCGTGTAGGCTAAACGATTACTACTTCCATTCACCACAAATCCTACACACATACCATAAGTATTCACGACATTCATTATTTACATTTTCACTTAATTATTTAATATAAACTCCACTTTATTTAACACATCATTACCCTTCTAATTTAATTACATAATTAAATTAGAATATTTTCATTCTCTTACTATTATTACACTCGAATAAATTATTTCATAATAATTTCCATCGAATATTTAATTTATTCCATAATATCTCAATTAAAATATTTAATTTATTTTATAAATATTTTAATAATAATTTTCATCGAATATTTATTTTATTCCATAATATCTCAATTAAAATATTTAATTTATTTTATAAATATTTTAATAATAATTTTCATCGAATATTTATTTTATTCCATAATATCTCAATACATAAAATATCACGTATAAGGCCATAAGGCCAAAAACCCATACTACATGTAAATTTTGAAATAGCAATTCATAGTATTATGAAATCTGATGACATGATAATTCACATAATATATATATAATCAAATACAATTTGATACATCTTAACCCATATATAAACTCATAATCAAACCCTTTCTCAATTACGGAGATTTTACAAAATATATGAAAGCCATTTTTATAAAAACTAAATGGCGTAACTTTAAAATTTGGGAAGAAGGATTACCCTTGAATACTACTGCTTAGATTACGGTGACAATAATTCCCAATTTCTCACACTTCTTCACCTTTAATCACGATTATTCGCAATCTCTCTCAAAGTTCTCGAAACTCTTTTCACGCCTTTTCCGCTTTTAGAATAATAATAATAAAAAAAGGCGTAATATAACGAGATGGAGAAGAAGGCGATGCGTAATGGTTGATTAACTTGACATGGGTAAGCGCATCCAACCACTACTAGGGCCTTGTTTGGCAACCCTTAATTGATTGAAAGTCATTTAATTTAATAAAGCTTTATCATATAGTTTGAAAATGTCACAATCCTTATAAAATAAATCGATATTTTATTTAATATATTTTAAATAAAATATAATAATTTCTCGTAAATTCATATAGTCACATAAATAATTTTCTCATTAATAAAAAATGTCAAATTATTAATTCTCTAATTAATAATTAAATTAATTAAAATACCAATATCTTTATTAAATATTTCTTTTAATACAATAAGCTCACATAATCACATACTTTGATAATAAAAACTCTCTACATTAATTTAATAAATGTAACACATATAATTAAATTAATCTACCACAATGATAATCGTCGATTAATTATTTAATCTAATAATTAAATCATCAAAAATATTTATTTAATTGATAAATATTAAAATTAATTACAAAATTCTCATTAAATCACTTTACACCATCCTAATTCCTGCATTATTTGGGACTTGGGTGTGGCCCCCCAAATAGATATCATCACCTATTACGAGGTTGTCGATAGATGAATGCGAACAACTTCTGACTTTATTATTACTATTTGTAAAAGCTGTGAGTTTGAATACAAATATTATCTTACAGGCGATATCTATACTCGAAATAAATCCTCATCACATTTATTGATACATTATTTTACAAAAATGGTGAGGACTACTAAACAATCCTTTCTAAAACCTTCATTCCATTTTGAGGCTAAATCTTCTGCTATATTCTGCCTCCTCCCCGAGAAAAATGGAACAAAAAGGAAAAGGGTGAAACTCAGTAGGCTTTCGATAAAGAATATTATGACTAAGATAATATCTGACAAATTATCGTTAGTCTTGACGAGGAAAAAATATAATAGAATCTGATAGACAACAAATTTTAAATCAATATTAGCAATGAAATAATAATTCATTAGAAGAGTTAAGTAGAGAATGCAAACTACTATCTTACATGTATGAATTTAAAAGTTCATCGTCTATCTTTTATCCTGTAACATCAATCGATATACATCACGGAATCAAATATTCATCTTTTACTACTGAGGGCGAAGATATTCATCGATTAATTATATTCATTTAAACACTGTTCATCTTTTGCACTACTGGGCGAAGATATTCTTGAAATCATTCATCTTTGCACTACTGGGCGAAAGATATTCTTAAGAAATCATTAATCTGCTGCATATAGGCCAAAGATATTCCATAATATCATCATTTAAGGCGAGGATGATGAAAATATTTTTTTTTAAAAAGCGAATCCGGTGAAACAAAATGACAAGGATTAAGGATTAAGGATTAAGTACTTGGTTTTATCCACGTCCGAAAATACCTCAAAAATAATCATAGTGGTGTAAAATTCAAGAATGATCAAAACATGGATCTGATCGAGTTAGTATCCGAATAGATGTTTTTAGACGAAAAGAAGAAATTTTATTTTTCGATTGAATAATCTGGTATCACGTGAATAGTCTTGAGTATCGTGAATAGTCTTAGTATCGTGAATAATAACTCAGAGCACCAAAAGATAGAAATTCCATAAAAACATCTTCACGCTTCATGAATAGTACTCGTGAATAGTAACTTCGTGAATAGTAACTCATGAATAGTAACTTCGTGAATAGTAACTCATGAATAGTAACCGTGAATAATAACCCGGCATGAAAAAGTTCCAAATTTGATAAAACTTGGATCGACATTTCGATTATAATGATATTGAAGAAATAATATCATTCTGAAAAAATAATATTCACTTACCTCGAAAGATCGGTGCTTACATTTAGAATCTACGGGTATAGTCTTTGAAGGAAACTTACATAGTCTAGCAATACTCAAAGTATACTCAAAATACTCACAAGAATAAACTCGATAATATATAGAGAAAACTTGGGTTTACGGTGTGATTTTCGATTCTAACCTAAGCACCTATTTATAGGAAATTCTTGAACACCAAAAGCGAAAAAATTTATTAAATATTATTATATTTTTTCAAAATCCTCATCACGCACACTCAACCATCAACCACACATGTAGCCCACCTCTCAAAAAGTAAGAAAAACGTTTTTGTAATTTAAATTATTTTAAACTTCCAAAATTAATTATTTCGAGCTTGAACTTGATAATTCATAATAAATAGCCCTTTCATCAGAAAAATTCGAATCTCATGAGTTTTTATATGAAATTCAATTCTCTACAACTTTGCGAAGAAAGGTTTTCCAAATTCCAAATAGAAATTGGCCGGAAATCCATAAGCGGGCAATTTTACAGTTATAATCAAATTTCGATCGATAAATGGGGTCCAATTGAGCATGTTTAACATGTTTTAAACATTTATTGCAACAAAAATACTCTTCCTCCTCGTATACTCATATATCCCACATTAGTTATAAAAATATCACAGTTAATATATTATTAAAATAATATATTTAAATGAATTATTTTATCGAGAAAAAGATAAAATTTCAATTTTCAACAATTGTCATTATAAAAAATTTTCTCCATCTATATCCACATAAAATCAATATTTTTTCTCATCATATGAATCAATAATTAATTATTCATAAATAATATTCTGAATCCATGATAATATGTGACGGCGGCGGGTTCGAAAGAGGGGCTTTCCAATAAGAATTTCTTCTTACTTGACGCAGCGATTAGGTGACCAAACCTCTCCTTAGAGCAAGAACTTTCTAGACATTGCCAATAATGTTATCTAATAATATTATTAGGATAATATGAATTATTGCCCGATAATGAAAAATCTTGTAATGTGATTATTGAAACAACAACAATATAAAATATCAACCGCAGCAATTATTAACTCGATAAAATCTTTGAGCGATAATTCTGTAACCATTATTGAGTAGTGCCTTCTACGTAAGAATCGATAATTGAGTGCGATACTGGTGTAATATTTGCTCGACAATAGCGTATTATTAGTGTGTTTTAACCACCCGTATTCAACGATATTAGCTGACATACTCATACGTAGTTATTTAAAATAACTTCATATTTGTCGTTTCTTCATCCAATCGCTTTTCAGTTATGGGGCCACACATGCATTTGCTGTCAAATCGTCGAATATTCCCAAACGATCTGAATATTCCACGACCAAAACGAATATTCCCAGAGCGATAATGAATATTTTATAACCACTTGCTTATTTTGAAATATTTGCGTATTTAACCCTTAACTATCCACATTAATCAAATCAACCCTTACTATTTCAAAATAATAAATAAAGGAAATTCCTTTTTATTTAAAAAATTTTGGGGTCTTACATTGGGAGTGCATATAAATCTCAATAAAAGTAAATCTAACAACGCAAATACGCAATGACAAATTATAACACATAAACAAACATAGATTGAATTGATAACTCCTCGTATCAACAATTTTAAACACCAATTTGTTTTTACACATACATAATATATATATATATATATATATATATATATATAAAAAAGTAAAGAATGAATAAAGTAAAGAGTCTCTACTTGACTACTTTCATCTTCAAGCTGGAAACCAAGGAGGTAGGGACAAAATGGTGGATGGGCTGGGGCGGAAATGGAATGGCAAATGTTAAGGCAAAAGTAAAACAAGACTTTGTTTGTTGGTGTGTATTGTGTAGTGGAGAATTTGAGATAATGAAATAAAATGAATTAACACAAGACTCACAAATCACAAATTTAATCTCACAATTCAAGTGGGTAGTACTTAATAATTTTTAAAATCTTGGGGGGCGTGGCCCCTCAAAAAAAACCTACCTCAAGTCCACGATCTGGATAGTTGAATTGTATAAATTTTGGGGTCGTTACATTTATCTTGACTTATGTGGCGCCCCCAAAATAGGTATCTGACTTACCATTTTGAGTCGTCAAAATACATGATACGAAAATAACTACAACTTTATTAATCTGACATAAAAGCTGCGAGTTTAAATACAAATATTGTCATCTGACAATATCCACACTCAAATAAGTCCTCGATCTGAATTATTGATACATTATTTTATAAAAATGGTGAGGACTACTAAAAGCGACTTTCTAAAACCTTCATTCCATACCCAGACTAGTACTCATACATTCTAGCCTCTGAGAAGAAAAATGGAACAAAAAAGAAAGGGTGAGCTCATTGGCCCGGTAAAAAATATTATGACCAAGATAATATAGAACAAATTATCGTTAGTCTTCAACGAGGAAAAATCTAATAGAATCTGATAGACAACAAGTTTTAAATCAATATTCATGATGGAAATAATAATTCATTAGAAGAGTTAAGTAGAGAATAAAATCTACTATCTTACATATATGAATTTAAAAGTTCATCGTCAATATTTTATCCTGTAACATCAATCGATATATATAAAATCAAATATTCATCTTTTACTACTGGGCGAAGATATTCATCGATTAATCATGTATTCATCTAAACACTGTTTATCTTTCTGATGCAGGCGAAGATATTCATCGAAATCATTAATTTTTTGCACTACAGGCCAAAGATATTCAATTATATCATCATTTATGACGGATGATGATGAAAAATATTTTAAAGAAAACGAATCCAGTGAAACAAAAGAATAAATATTAAGGATTCGTATTTTAGCTATTCCATGTCAAAAATACCTCATAAATAATCATAATGGAGTAAAATTCAAGAATGATCAAAATATGGATACAATCAAAGCTAGTATCCATAATAGATATTTAGACGAAAAACAAAAATTTAATTTTTACGTGAATAGTGTAAATGATGAAGTGAATAGTCTTAGTATACATGAATAGTGACTCAAACACTTAAAAGATAGAAATTTTACAAAAAAATTATCATACTTTGTGAATAGTACTTTCGTGAATAATAACTCATGAATAGTAACCCGACGTAAAAAGTTCTAAATTTGATAAAAGTTTTGACCAATATTTACGGCATAATGATATTGAAGAAATAATATCATTTTAAAAAAAATAATATCCACTTACCTCGAAAAGAATAGTACTTACATGGAATCTTTGGATATAGTCTTTGAAAAGAACTTGCATAGTATAGCGATACTCAAAAGTACTAAAATACTCACAAAATAAGCTCGATGTTATAGAGAGAAAATCTTTAGTTTATGGTGAGATTTTCAATTCTAACCTAAGCACTCTATTTATAGAAATTCTTAGAACACCAAGCGAAAAATTTAATATAATAATAATATATTATAAAAATTTCAAGCCCATCGTAGAAAATCTAAAATCGCCCATTCAACACACATATGGAACACACCATAATGTAAAAATGTTTTTTATTAAAAATAATAATTAAAACTTCCAAAAATCAATTATTTGAACTTGAACTTGATAATTCATAATAAATAGCTCTTATATCGAAAATTGAATCTTCGACCTTTTATAGAATTTCAATTCTCTACAACTTTCTGAAGAAAGTTTTTCCAACTTTATTATTACAACGATAAAACTCTGCTTGAGTTTGAATACAAATATTATCTTTACAGACAATATCTATACTCAAATAAATCCTCATCACATTTATTGATACATTATTTTACAAAATGGTGAGGACTACTAAACAATCCTTTCTAAAACCTTCATTCCATTTTACAGGCTACTAAATACGTTATATTCTAGCCTCACGAGAAAAATGGAACAAAAAGGAAAAGGGTGAGCTCAACTAGCTTTCGATAAAGAATATTATGACTAAGATAATATCTGACAAATTATCGTTAGTCTTGAGCGAGGAAAAATATAATAGAATCTGATAGGCAACAAATTTTAAATCAATATTACGATGAAATAATAATTCATTAGAAGAGTTAAGTAGAGAATGCAAACTTCTATCTTACATGTATGAATTTAAAAGTTCATCGTCTATCTTTTATCCTGTAACATCAATCGATATACATACGGAATCAAATATTCATCTTTTTACTTTCTGGGCGAAGATATTCATCGATTAATTCGTATTCATTTAAACACACATTCATCTTTGCCTTCTGGGCGAAAGATATTCTTGAAAATCATTCATCTTTGCTGCTTTCTGGGCGAAAGATATTCTTAAAAATCATTCATCTTTTTACTTCTGGGCCAAAGATATTCCATAATATCATCATTTAAGGCGAGGATGATGAAAATATTTTTTTTTAAAAGCGAATCGATTGAAACAAAATGACAAGGATTAAGGATTAAGGATTAGTACTTGGTTTTATCCACGTCCAAAATACCTCAAAAATAATCATAGTGGTGTAAAATTCGAGAATGATCAAAACATGGATCTGATCGAGTTAGTATCCGAATAGATGTTTTAGACGAAAGAAGAAGAAATTTTATTTTTAAATTGAATAGTGCAAGTATCGTGAATAGTCTTGAGTATCGTGAATAGTCTTAGTATCGTGAATAATAACTCAGACACCAAAGATAGAAATTCCACAAAAAACATCTTCACGCTTCATGAATAGTACTCGTGAATAGTAACTTCGTGAATAGTAACTTCGTGAATAGTAACTTCGTGAATAGTAACTCGTGAATAGTAACTCATGAATAGTAACCCATGAATAGTAACCCAGAATGAAAAAAGTTCCAAATTTGATAAAAACTTGGATCGACATTTGATTATAATGATATTGAAGAAATAATATCATTCTGAAAAAAAAATAATATCCACTTACCTCGAAAGATCGATTACTTACAGCTAGAATCTAGGGTATAGTCTTTGAAGGAACTTGCCGTATCTAGCAATACTCAAAGTATACTCAAAATACTCACAAGAATAAACTCGATAATATAGAGAGAAAACTTGATTTACGGTGTGATTTTCAATTCTAACTAAGCACCTATTTATAGGAAATTCTTTAGAACACCAAAGCGAAAAATTTAATATATTAATAATATTATTTTCCACATCTTCCTCGCACACCATCAAACTGAAATCAACCACTAACACATGTCCCATAAGTGACAAAAAAACGTTTTCATAAAAAAAATACTTAAAACTCCAAAAATGATAATCGATTAATCCGAACTTCAATAATTCATAATAAATAGCCCTTTCATCAGAAAAATTCGAATCTACTTGAGTTTTTATAGGAAATTCAATTCTCTACAACTTTGCGGAAGAAAGTTTTCCAAATTCCAAATAGAAATTGGCCAAAAATCCTGAAGCAGAGGCGATTTTACAGTATAATCAAATTTGATCGATAAATGGGGTCCATGAGCATGTTTAACATGTTTTAAACATTTATTGCAACAAAAATACTCTTCCTCCTCGTATATACTCATATATCCCACATTAGTTTGTAAAAATATCACAGTTAATATATTATTAAAATAATATATTTAAATGAATTATTTTATCGAGAAAAAGATAAAATATTAATTTTCAACAATTGTCATTTTAAAAATTTTCTCCATCTATATCCACATAAAATCAATATTTTCCTCATCATATAAATCAATAATTAATTATTCACAAATAATATTACGAAATCCTGATATTGTGACGAGGCGGTTCAGGAAAGAGGGCTTTCGATAAAATTTCTTAACTTCTTGGTAGCCTTGATTAGGTGACCAAACCTCTCCTTAGACGAACTTTCTAGACATTGCCAATAATGTTATCTAATAATATTATTAGGATAATATGAATTATTGCTTCGATAATGAAAAATCTTGTGTAATGATTTATTGAAACAATGATATATAAAATATCAATATGACAATTATTAACTCGATAAAATCTTTGAGCGATAATTCTGTAACCATTATTGAGTAGTGCCTTCTTCTACGTAAGAATCAATAATTGGTGCGATCTGGTATCTTCTTGTTTCGACAATGGCGTATTAGTGTGTTTTAACCATAAGGGTATTCAATGATATTAGCGGTAACAACTTCTGTAGTTATTTAAAAACAACTTATATTTGTCGTTTTCTTCATCCAATCGCTTTCCGTTTATGGGGCCCACACATGGGCTGCTGGTGGTCGTGCGAATATTCCAAACGATGCTGAATATTCCACGACCAACGAATATTCCCAAACGATAATGAATATTTTATAACCACTTGCTTATTTTGAAATATTTGCGTATTTAACCCTAACTATCCACATTAATCAAATCAACCCTTACTTATTTCAAAATAATAAATAAAAAATTCCTTTTATTTAAAAATTTGAGGTCTTCTGACCTCCCTCCTTATGAAATTTAGTCCTCGAAATTGGCGTCACGTACACAGTGTTTGAAAAGGTGAGGATACCTCGCTTTCATTTAGTTTCAATTCCCGGTCATTTCCTCTATAGCATGATTCCTCCACAAAACTTTAACTTGTGGTATGACCTTTCTTGGCGTGGGACATGCTCCTTCTATCCAAGATCTTGGCGGTACCTCCTCATACGTTAAGTCTTGGCTATCTCGTCCGGTTCTAACTTCGATAACGTGGTTGGGTCTTTCACATATTCTGAAATGCGGATATGTGAAACACATTATGAACACGAGAGGCATACTCGGAATGCTTGCATGAGTCATAGGCTACATTTCCTACTCGGTCGAGAATTTGAAATGGACGATAAATGCGTGGATTGAGCTTTCCTCTCTTCCCAAATCTTGTAACTCCTTCCATGGAAGCGACTTCATGACAATCGCTGATCCCTACATTAAATTCCACGTCCTTTCGATGAAGATCCGCATAACTCTTTTATCGATCTTGTCTTGGTTTGTATCGTTGTCGAATCATTTGGATCTTTTAGGTGATCAAATACGTCTTAACTTCGGGTCCCAACAATGTTGCTTCACCCACCTCATCCCAACATATTGGAAGCGACATTTTCGTCCATATAATGCTTGAATGGAGCCACACTATACTTACTTGCACGATAAGCATTGTTGTGGGAGAATTCCACGATGGTAAATACTTATCCCAACTACCCTTGAAGTCTAGGACCACGAGTCTTAATAGATCTTGAAGTTTTGAATAGTCCTCTCGATTGTCCGTCCAGTTTGGGGATGGTATCTTAGAACTAAATCGTAAATCCGTGCCCGTAGCTTTTTGCAAACTAACCCAAAATCTTGAAGTGAATCTTGGGTCACGATCCGAAACTATGGATCTGGGCATGCCATACTGACCTCCTGATCTCATTCACGTCATCTGTAGCAGGCGTTCGAGGAATAAGTCTCCGTGTCGGCAAAAATGAAGCGGACTTGGTTAATCTATCAACAATAACCCAAATAGCATTGATGCCTTGAAAGCAGTAGGAAG
The DNA here is from genome assembly GCA_020205615.1 of Panax quinquefolius. Classification (NCBI taxonomy): domain Eukaryota; kingdom Viridiplantae; phylum Streptophyta; class Magnoliopsida; order Apiales; family Araliaceae; genus Panax; species Panax quinquefolius. The sequence goes on from CM035170.1 coordinate 123,555,352, forward strand.
ACCGTAACGAAATCCATAGTAATGTGTTCCCTTCCATTCAAGGAATCTCAGTGGTTCTGACGGACCCTTAGGTACTAGATGCTCACCTTTACTACGTTGAGCAAGTTAAACACATCGAGATAAACTTTGCAATCTCTCTCTTCGTATTGTTCCACCAAAATGTATGTAGAAGATCACGATACATTTAGTACTTCGAGATGGATTGCAAATGGCGTGTTGTGCCTCCATCATAATCTTGTACTTCAAATCAGTCGTTAGGAACCTGAAAGTCTAGAGTGGACTCGAAGTATTCCTTCTTCATCGATTCTAAACTTAGGAATAGCTCCTTCTTGTACTTTCTTCTTCATACATACGCATCGACTCAAGGGTTGGTGGCTTGAAAGCGACCTTAACTTTTCTATTAAAGTTGGCTCTGTCGTATATACTTGACATCATCCTTTTCGTTCCGCATATGATCTTCTACTCGATCGTCGTCGGCTTCCACGTTAAACTTTACGGGATGGTATTGAATAGTGTGGTGGTAATAGTCTTTCGATAGCTCGAGCCAGCGTCATTTGCTTGCGTGTTGAGTTCTTTTTGAGTGAAAAGAAATATTTAAAGGCTTTTATGGTGCGAATATATCTCACTTTCTCCCCGTATAGATAGTGCCTCCATATTTTTAGCGCAAAGCATTGCTTTACTTGACTCTAGATCATGGTAGGATAATTCCTCTCATACTCTTTAAGTTGTCGCATGAGGCATAGGCTATGACTTTCCCGTTGCATGAGAACACATCTAACCCTTTGCACGAAGCATCGTTGTAGATAACAAATCCATCCAAGAACGGATGGTATTGTTAGAAACAGTCTTAGAAATAAGTCTCTCTTAAGCTCTTGGAAACTTTTCTCGCGTTCTTGACTCCAAGCAAATTTTGTATCCTTAGGAGTTAGGCGAGTTAATGGAGTAGCGATTAGAAAACCCTTCCACGAATCTCAGATAATAACCACTAAGCCCAAAAAAACGTCTTGATCCATGAAACTTGGTTGCTCTGACTTTGTATTGCTTCATCTTGGCCGGGATCAGCGGATACTCCATGTTTTGACACCACGTGCCCAAGAATGCTACTTCCTCGAGCGAACTTCGCATTTCTTCAATTTGGCATATAGTTGGTTTTCACGAAGCCTTTGGAGTACCGACTTCAAATGGTGCTCATGATCTTCACGACTTTTGGAATATATGAGGATGTCATCATGATAAAACAACAACAAATTGATCCAAATATTCCTTGAATACTCGGTTCATCATATCCATGAAAGCCGGGAGCATTAGTTAGTCAAAAAGACATGACTAAGAATTCATAATGCCCATCTGGGAGTTACGAAGGCGGTCTTTGGAATATCCTCGATTCTAATCTTGGTGATGATATCGAGCGAAGATCGATTTTTGAAAAGAATTGTGCCCCTTGCTGTTGGTCGAACAAGTCATCAATCTGAGGTGAGGATACCTATTCTTGATGGTGACATGGTTCGATTCCGATAGTCGATCTGAAATCGCATACTCCGTCTTTCTTCTTTCTGAATAAAGCAGGGCACCCCGAGGAGATGTCTTGGGGCCAGATGAAGCGATGTCCAACAATTCACATAGTTGGACCTTTAACTCCTGAAGTTCAATAGGAGCCATTCGATATGGGGTTTTAGAAATGGGCTTTGTGCGGGTTCAAGATCGATAAAGAATTGACTTCACGTTACGGGGGTGGGCAAGGAAGTTCTTGAAAATCGTCGGGAAAATCGATAACAACGGGAATATTATTCAAATTTGGCGTGTCTTTATTCAAATCCATAACATGGGCTAAGAAAGCTTGACATCCGTTTTTTAATAAGCGAATAGCTTTATGATTAGATATGATGGTGATTGATTTTAATGGTTTAGTTGCTTGAATTAAATCTGACGGGTTGGTTAGGAATATGAAAACTATGACACTACGAAAACAATCAATTTTGGCATGATGAGTAGTTAACCATCAATCCTAAAATCACATCAAAAGCAAGTATCTTTAAAGAGATAAGGTCGACGGGTAAGGTAATGGTGCCACTTGAATCAAACAAGATTTATAAGCGATTGGATGTGATGAAAGTTTCTCTAGCGGAGTTTCCACGAGATAGGTCAAAGTCTAATTTCTCGGTCGAGTTTAAGCGTTGAGCACATGCGGGAGAGATAAATGAATGGGTATGCCGGTTATCAAGTAAGGTATAAACTTGAGAAAATTTATAAATAGCTTACCGTGATCACCTCGTTTGGGTTCTCGCATTATGACCGATCGCGACAAAGCGCTCTTCCGGAATCGTTGACTTTGACTTTTACGGGACGATCTTTTGAGTCACCGTCCCCATTGAACTAGGTTTATTCTCTTGTCTGATCTCGGCGATATGTCCTTCCTTTCCTGAATTATAGCATACCTTGAGCTGTTGTGGGCGGTTTGGTGATATGTCCCTCTTTTCGCATTTGTAGCATATAATGGGTGGTGGTTCTCCTCCACCAGAACCCGATTCTTTGCCGTGACCTTTGTCATCTTCACATAGTGGTTGTTAAATCTCCTCTTTTAAAATCTCCTCTGACTTCGCTTCTTCTTTTTCATGGCCATGATTACCACGGAGTGGTTACCATTTTGTCCGTCTGTTTCTTTCTCATGAGTTATCATTATTACATTGGTTGCTTATCTACGTCGATCTGGTTGTGGTCCCTCGATTGGCCGTACTCGTTATCTCGCTCTAATAATTGAGCCTGTTTTACAACATCTGAATAAAGAAAATTTATGAGAAATGAGATCTTGGCGTATCTTAGGTTTTCAAACCTCTAAGAAACATCCGCGTCATCGTTCCTCATTCTCCACCAAATGAGAGTCTGAAACACGGATAACTCTGCAAACTTTGCCTCGTCTTTGAGACAAATCGTATTTTGTTTTGTTCAATCGATGAACTCCACTTCCTTCGTATAGCCGAACACTTTCGGAAAGTATTTGTCATTAAATAGCTTTCTGAAAGCGTCTCCCAGAGACATCTTTGTGTGCGGTGGATGGAGTGCAACTTCCTGAGAGACTCCCACCGATGATACGCCTCGCCCTTGGAACATAAAGGTGGCGAATGGAACCTTCTGTTCCTCCGTGCATCCCAGACATCGAATATCTTGGTAATTTGTTTGACCCGTGTTTCCGCCGCGTGATCGGATCGGCTTTCCCTTAAATTCTGGTGGTCTGACTCTTTGAGCTGCTTGGTTTGTGACAACTTGTGAATTCTTATCATTTCCTCTGTATTTTTTGAACACGAGTCTCCTAAATGCGATTTTTTGCATGAGCTGCAAAAAACTTCTAAACATCCCTAGTTCATCATCGCTCCAATGGTGTTGTTCACGGGAGGAACATTGCCCGACTGTTGCCGTTCTCCTCGTTGGTGAGTCTGAGCATCTCCACGGTCTCATTTCCATTGTTAATATTCTCGATCGACATTCTCAAATCTTTGTCGTAAAAACAAGGGTTAATTAAAAATCAATATATCACATAATATCCTATATCTTGACCAACTAACAAATAAGCTTAGGTAGGACACCTTTAGCGAAGGATTTACTCGTCTCTCCCCTCTGAGTTACATTCCCAGATCTCATGGAGATCGTATCCTAAGCTACGATACCAAGCTGTGGCGCCCCCAAAATAGGTATACATCACCCATTACGAGTTGTCGATACGTGAGTGCGAAACAACTACAACTTTATTATTACAACGATGTAAAGCGTGAGTTTGAATACAAATATTATCTTACAGACAATATCTATACTCAAATAAATCCTCATCACATTTATTGATACATTATTTTACAAAAATGGTGAGGACTACTAAACAATCCTTTCTAAAACCTTCATTCCATTTTGGCTACGTACTTCATTATATTCTAGCCTCACGAGAAAAAAATGGAACAAAAAGGAAAAGGTGAGCTCATTAGCTCGATAAAGAATATTATGACTAAGATAATATCTGACAAATTATCGTTAGTCTTGACGAGGAAAAATATAATAGAATCTGATAGACAACAAATTTTAAATCAATATTACATGGTGAAATAATAATTCATTAGAAGAGTTAAGTAGAGAATGCAAACTACTATCTTACATGTATGAATTTAAAAGTTCATCGTCTATCTTTTATCCTGTAACATCAATCGATATACATACGGAATCAAATATTCATCTTTTTGCTTTCTGGGCGAAGATATTCATCGATTAATCGTATTCATTTAAACACTGTTCATCTCTTTTTACTCTCTGGGCGAAGATATTCTTGAAATCATTCATCTTTTACTTCTGGGCGAAAGATATTCTTAAAAATCATTCATCTTTTACTCTGGCCAAAAGATATTCCATAATATCATCATTTAAGGCGAGGATGATGAAAATATATTTTTTTTAGCGAATCGATGAAACAAAATGACAAGGATTAAGGATTAAGGATTAGTACTTGGTTTTATCCACGTCCAAAAATACCTCAAAAATAATCATAGTGGTGTAAAATTCGAGAATGATCAAAACATGGATCTGATCGAGTTAGTATCCGAGAATAGATGTTTTAGACGAAAAGAAGAAATTTTATTTTTAAATTGAATAATGCAGTATCGTGAATAATAGTCTTGTATATCGTGAATAGTCTTAGTATCGTGAATAATAACTCAGACACCAAAAGATAGAAATTCCACAAAAACATCTTCACGCTTCTGAATAGTACTTCGTGAATAGTAACTTCGTGAATAGTAACTTCGTGAATAGTAACTTCGTGAATAGTAACTTCGTGAATAGTAACTCATGAATAGTAACCCATGAATAATAACCCCAGAGCATGAAAAAGTTCAAATTTGATAAAAACTTGGATCGACATTTGATTATAATGATATTGAAGAAATAATATCATTCTGAAAAAAATAATATCCTTACCTCGAAAGATCGATACTTCTAGCTAGAATCTAGGGTATAGTCTTTGAAGGAACTTGCCAAATCTAGCAATACTCAAAGTATACTCAAAATACTCACAAGAATAAACTCGATAATATAGAGAGAAAACTTGATTTTACGGTGTGATTTTCAATTCTAACTAAGCACCTATTTATAGGAAATTGCTTAGAACACAAAAGCGAAAAATTTAATATATTAATAATATTATTTTTCCAAATCTTCCTCGCACACCATCATCAAAAAATCAACCACTAACACATGTCCCATAAGTGACAAAAAAACGTTTTCATGCAAAAATATACTTAAAACTCCAAAAAAATGATTTCGATTAATCAAGAACTTCAATAATTCATAATAAATAGCCCTTTCATCAGAAAATTCGAATCTCGCGAGTTTTTATAGGAAATTCAATTCTCTACAACTGCGAGAAGAAAGTTTTTCCAAATTCCAAATAGAAATTGGCCAAAAAATCCTGAAGCGAGGCGATTTTACATTATAATCAAATTTCGGTCGATAAATGGGGTCCCATGAGAGCATGTTTAACATGTTTTAAACATTTATTGCAACAAAAATACTCTTCCTCTCGTATACTCATATATATCCACATTCGTTGTAAAAAATATCACCATTAATATATTATTAAAATAATATATTTAAATGAATTATTTTATCGAGAAAAAGATAAAATATTAATTTTCAACAATTGTCATTTTAAAATTTTCTCCATCTATATCCACATAAAATCAATATTTTCCTCATCATATAAATCAATAATTAATTATTCACAAAAATAATATTACGAGAATCCAATATTGTGACGAGTAGTTCAGGAAAGAGGGGCTTTCGATAAAAATTTCTTCTTCTTTGGTAGCGCTTGATTAGGTGACCAAACCTCTCCTTAGGCGAGAACTTTCTAGACATTGCCAATAATGTTATCTAATAATATTATTAGGATAATATGAATTATTGCTTCGATAATGAAAAATCTTTGTGTAATGACAATTATTGAAACAACGATGATATATAAATATATCAGCGCGACAATTATTAACTCGATAAAATCTTTGAGCGATAATTCTGTAACCATTATTGAGTAGTGCCTTCTTACGTAAGAATCAATAATTGGTGCGATCTGGTATCTTCTTGTTCGACAATGGCGTATTAGTGTGTTTTAACCATAGGGTATTCAGCGATGTATTACTTGACAACTCTGTAGTTATTTAAAAACAACTTATATTTGTCGTTTTCTTCATCCAATAAACTTTTCGTTATGGGGCCCACACATGGGCTTGTGTGTAAATCGTGCGAATATTCCCAAACGATCTGAATATTCCACGACCAAACGAATATTCCACGACGATAATGAATATTTTATAACCACTTGCTTTATTTTGAAATATTTGCGTATTTAACCCTTAACTATCCACATTAATCAAATCAACCTTACTATTTCAAAATAATAAATAAAGGAAATTCCTTTTTATTTAAAAATTTGAGGTCTTAACCACAGGGGTATTACAATTAATTACTAACGGTAACAACTTCTGTGATTGTTTATAAACAACTTATACTTCGTTTTCTTCATCGATATCGCTTTTAACCACCAGTTATGGGGCCCACAAATTTGCTGGCGTAGTAAATCTGAATATTCCCATTGCGAGAATATTCTCGACGAAGCGAATATTCTCAGAAATGAACAATGAGTATTTTATAACCACTGCTTTTTTAAAATATTTACGCATTTTACCCATAACTAACCACATTAATCAATTCGATCCTTACTTATTTCAAAATAATAAATAGAAATTAAATTTCATTTATAAAAAGTTGGGGTCTTCTGACCTTCCTTTCTTATAAATTTCTTCCTCGAAATTGGCGTCGTACACAGTATTTCGAAAAGGTGAGGATACCTCTTTTTCATTTTGATTCTAACTCTGGTCATTTCTTGATAGCATGGTTTTACCACAAAACCTTAACTTGTGGTATAACCTTAGCGCGTAAAACATCTTCTTTTCTATCGAAGATCTTGTGGTGCCTCCTCGTATGTTAAATCTTGGTATCTAAATGCAGTTCTAACTTCGATAATGTGGTTCGGATCCTTCGTATATTCTGAAACGAAATGTGAAAAAGCGTTATGAACACGAGACATGTTTGGAGAATGTGCAGTCTATAGGCCACATTTCCTACTTTCGTTCGAGAATGCAAAATGGACCCGATAAATGGTGGGTTGAGCTTTTCTTTCTTTCCAAATCTTGTAACTCCCTTCCATGGAGCCACATGATACATGTACCCGATACTAAATTCCGTCCTTTCAATGAAGATCCGCGTAACTCTTTTGTCGATCTGTGTGGTTTTATAGCGTTATCGAATTATTTGGATCTTTTAAAGTAGTCAATCGTACATACCAACTTGGGTCCCAACAATGTTGCTTCACCCACCTCATCCCAACATATTGGAAGCGACACTTTAATCCATCTGATGCTTGAATGGAGCCACACTATACTTGCACGAAGCTGTTGTTGTAGGAAAATTACACGATGGTAAATACTTATCCCAACTCCTTTGAAATCGAGGACCTGAAAGTCTTAATAGATCTTGAGTTTGAATAGTCCTCTCGATTGTCCAGATTCGTTTGAGGATGGTATCTTAGAAGAACTAAATCGTAAATCTGTGCCCATAGCTTTTGCAAGCTAACCCAAAATCTTGAAGTGAATCTTGGGTCGCGATCCGAAACTATGGATCTTGGCAAGCCGTACGATCTTCTGATCTCATTTACGTACATACATACTGTGAAGGCGTTCGAGGAATAAGTCTCACGTATAAGCAAGAAATGGGTGACTTGGTTAATCTATCAATAATAACTCAAATCGCATCTATGCCTTGAGAAACCTTGGGAAGACCAGTAAAAGAAATCCATAGTAATGTGTTCCCACTTCCATTTGAATCTCAGTGGTTCTGATGAACCCTTTGGTACTTGATGCTCACTTTTACGTTGTGTGGCGCCCCAAAATAGGTCCATTCCATCGAACCCGTTCTGAGTCGCCAAATGAAATCATGATGCGAAATAACTACTGACTTTATTAATACATTTGTCGTCCAAAATCGACAACATATATCTTGTGAGTTTAAATACAAATATTGTCTTCAGACAATATCATACCAAATAAATCCTCATCACAATTATTTATACATTATTTTATAAAATGGTGAGGACTCTTAAACAACTCTCTACAGAACCTTCATTCCATTTTTTCCCAATTAGTACTCTTTACATTCTCTAGCCTCTGAGAAGAAAAATGGAACAATAAGGAAAAGGGTGAGTTCAACTAGCCCGATAAAGAATATTATGACTAAGATAATATACAACAAACTATCGTTAGTCTTGACGGAAAAAATCTAATAGAATACTGATAGACAATGACCGGTTTTAAATCAACATTGCGGTGAAACAACAATTCATCGGAAGAGTTAAGTAGAGAATGCAAACTACTATCTTCATATATATTTTAAAAGTTCATCGTCGATATTTTATCCTATAACATCAATCGATATATATACGGAATCAAATATTCATCTTTTTTATTTCTGAGGCCGAAGATATTCATCATTTAATCATGTTAAATCAAACACTGATCATCTCTGCTACTACGGGCGAAGATATTAATCGATCGATCATATTCATCTCAACACTGTTCATCTTTTGCTATAGGCCAAAGATATTCATAATATCATCATTTAGGACTAAGGATGATGAAAAAATATTTAAAGGAAGCGAATCCGATTGAAACAAAAGAACAAATATTAAGGATTACGTATTTTAAAGCAATCGAGTTCAAAAATACTTCATAAGTAATAATCGGTGGAGTAAAAATCAAGAATGATCAAAACATGGATACAATCAAGCTAGTATCCATAATAGATATTTTGGATGAAAAAGAAGAATTTTATTTTTAATATTGAATAGTCATGCATCACGTGAATAATTAATAGTATCGTGAATAGTAACTCAAACACGAAAAGATAAAATTTTCACAAAAAACATCTTCACGCTTCGTGAATAGTAACTAAATGAATAGTAACTCGTGAATAGTAACTCATGAATAGTAACCCCAGAAGCATGAAAAGTTCTAAATTTGATAAAATTTCCAAACCGATATTTCGGCGTAATGATAATGAAGAAATAATATCATTTTGAATAAAATAACATCCACTTACCTCGAAAGATCGGTCTTAAATTTGAAACAGGATATAGGCTATGACTTGAACTTGCCATATATAGCAATACTCAAAGTATACTCAAAATACTCACAGAATAAACTCGATAATATAGAGAGAAAACTTGATTTACAGGTGTGATTTTCAATTCTAACCTAAGCACCTATTTATAGGAAAATCTTTAGAACACGAAGTAGAAAATTTATTAAATATTATTATATTTTTCCAGAACTTCATCGCATGCTTTACCATCTGAACTCAGCCCTATCACATATTAAATGAGAAACAAAATGAAAAAAACACGTTTTGTAAATAAAATAATTAAAACTTTCAAAAATCAATTATTTGAACTTGAAACTTCATAATTCATAATAAATAGCCTTTTATCAGAAAATTTGAATCTCACGACTATTTATAGGAAATTCAATTCTCTACAACTTTTCTGAAGAAAGTTTTTCCAAATTCCAAGCGAAATTGGCCAAAATCCATAAGCAGGAATGATTTTACAATTATAATCAAATTTGATCGATAATTGTGTCCACTGACACACAAAATATGTATTAAACATTTAATGCCACAAAAATACTCTTCCTCCTCATATACTCATATATCCCACATTCATTATAAAAATATCACAGTTAATATATTATTAAAATAATATATTTAAATGAATTATTTTATCGGAAAAAGATAAAATATTAATTTTCAACAATTGTCACATTAAAAATTTTTTCATCTATATCCACATAAAATCAATATTTTCCTCATCATATAAATCATTAATTAATTATTCACAAATAATATTCTGAGAATCACGATCTTTTGACGGTGGATTTCACCCAGGAAAAGGGGCTTTCAAATAAGGATCTCTCTACTTGCGGCGCCTGATTAGGTGACGAAACCTCTCCTTAGAGCGAAACTTTCTAGACATTGCCAATAATGTTATCAATAATATTATTGGATAATATGAATTATTAACTCGATAATGGAAAATCTTTGTGTAATGACAATTTATTGAAACAACGGTAATATAAAATATCGATCTGCAACAATTATTGAATCGATAAAATAAAATCTTTGAGCGAGTAATTACTGTAATAATTATTGAGTAGTGCCTTCTTACGTAAGAATCAATAATTGGTGCAATCTGAGTATCTTCTTGTTCAATAATAGCGTATTAGTGTGTTTTAACCGTCGAATTATTCAGCGATATTAGCAGTAACTTATTCTGTAGTTATTTATAAACAACTTATTTTTGTGCGTTTTCTTTATCCATAAACTTTCCATTATGGGGCCCTGAAAAAGGCTGCCGTCGTGCGAATATTCCCGAGCGATCTGAATATTCCACGACTGAAGCGAATATTCCCAAATGATAATGAATATTTTATAACCACTTGCTTATTCAAATATTTGCGTATTTTACCCATAACTATCCACATTAATCAATCAACCCTTACTTATTTCAAAATAATAAATAGAGGAAAATAAATTTCATTTATTAATAATTTGGGGTCTTCTGGCGTGACAAGTTAAACACATCAAGATAAACTTTGCGATATACTCTATGTATTGTTCCACCGAAATGTATATCGAAGATCACGCGATACATTTGGTACTTCCGAATGGATTGCAAATGGTGTATTGTGTGCCTCCATCATGATCTTGTACTTGAAATCGAGAATCATTAGGAACATAAAGTCTAGAATGGACTCAAGTATTCCTTCTTCATCGATTCTTTTGCTTACGGAATAGCACCTTCTTGTACTTTCTTCTTTATAATCATCGACTCCAGGTGCGTGGCTTGAAGCGACTTTAACTTTTTCGATTAAAGTTGGTTACTATCGTATACTTGACATCATTGCATGGGTCCCGGAGTCACAATTCTATCTTCATCTTTTGTAAATCACACAAAATGGGCCTTTGTTTTAACAACATCGCATTTGTTCCGCGTATGATCTTACTTTCGATCGTCGTCATTTTCCGCGTTAATTTTCGAGGATGGTATTGAATGGTGTAGTATGTAATCTTTTTTAATAGCTCGAAGCCAACATCGTTCTTGCCGCATATTAAGTTCTTTTGGGTGAAGAAATATTTGAGGCTTTTATAGTGCGAATATATCTCTATTTATTATTTTGAAATAGTAAGGGTTGATTTGATTAATGTGGATAGTTATGGGTAAAATCATGAATATTTCAAAAATAAGCATGGTTATAAAATATTCATTGTTGTAAAGGAATATTACGTTTGGTGGTGGAATATTCTTGTTGTCGGGGAATATTAAATGCTGACGACACGATCTTTTAATGGGCCCATGTGAAGCGATTGGATGAAAAAAGCGACAAATATAAGTTGTTTATAAATAACGGCGTAGTTATTCTGCAATTATCTTGTTGGAATACGGTGGTTAAAACATGTATCTGGCGTTGTTGACGATGGCTGCGCGATTTCACCATTATTGATTCTTACGTGAAAAGCCTTTACTTCGATAATTATTCTGATAATTCTTGTTCGATATTTTATTTTATTGATTCAATAATTCTTTGCATTGATATTTTATATTACTTGTTGTTTTGATAAATTGTCATTCTGCGATATTTTCTATTATCAGACAATAATTCATATTATCCGAATAATATTATTGGATAACATTATTGGCGATGTCTAGAAAGTTACATCTAAGGAGAGGTTTGGTCACACTAATTATCTTGGCGATGAGAGAGATCCTTATTGGAAGCCCCCTCTTCACTGAAAGCGGCTGAAGTTAGCGATCTTGTGATTACATAATATTATTTGTGAATAATTAATTATTGATTTATATGATGAGAAAAATATTGATTTTATGTGGATATAGATGGAAAAAATTTTTATAATGATTGTTGAAAATTAATATTTTATCTTTTACGATAAAATAATTCATTTAAATATATTATTTTAATAATATATTAATGATGATATTTTTCTACGATGAATGTGGGATATATGAGTATATGTGTAGAGGAGTATTTTTTGTTATCAAAAATATTTAAAGCATGTTTTATGTGTCGGTGGACCCCATTTCTTGACATGCTTTAAAATATTTAAATATCAAAAATATTTAAAGCATGTTTACGATAAAATAATTCATTTAAATATATTATTTTAATAATATATTAGCAGTGATATTTTATAATGAATGTGGGATATATGAGTATATGAGGAGGAAGAGTATTTTTTGGCATTAAATGTTTAACACATATTTTGTGTGTTGGTGGACCTGATTATTGGCCAGAAATTTGATTATAAACTTGTAAAATAAATGCATTTATTGATTTGGTCAATTTACATTTGAATTTGGAAAAACTTTCTTACATAAAGTTGTAGAAATTGAATTTCCTATAAATAGTCGTGAGATTTAAATTTTCTGATAAAAAGGCTATTTATTATGAATTATTGAAGTTTGAAGTTAGAAATAATTGATTTTGAAAGTTTTAATTATTTTATTTACAAAAGCGTGTTTTCATTTTGTTTCCCTCATTTAACATGTGATAGGGGCTGAGTTCAGATGGTAAAAGCATCGTATGAAGTTGGAAAAATATAATAATATTTAATAAATTTTCTACTTTGGTGTTACTAGCATTTTCTATAAATAGGGTCTTAGGTTAGAATTGAAAATCACACCGCTGAAGTTTTCTCTCTATATTATCGGCGTATTCTTGTGAGTATTTTGAGTATACTTTGAGTATTGCTATCTCTGGTCTGAGTTCAAGTCATGCTTTATATCAAGTGTTTTAATTTAAAATCTTGATCTTTCGAGGTAAGGGATGTTATTTTATTCGAAAATGATATTATTTCTTCAATATCATTATGCGAAAATATTGGTTGGAAATTTTATCAAATTTAGAACTATTTCGTATCGAGTTACTATTCATGAGTTCTTATTCACGAGTTCTTATTCACGAGTACTATGCGTGATGATGTTTTTTGAAATTTCTATCTTTTGGTGTCAGATTCTTATTCACGTATCTGCACTATTCACATTATCTGGCACTATTCACGAATCGACACTATTCATAGAAAAATGAAACTTCTTCTTTTTGTCAAAATATCTATTATGGATACTAGCTTTGATTGTATCCGTATTTTGATCATTCTTGAAATTTACTCCACTACGATTACTTATGAAGTATTTTTGAACTTGGATTGTTTAAAATCTGAATCCTTAATAATTGTTCTTTTGTTTCCTTTGGATTCGTTTCCTTTAAAATATTTTCATCATCCTCGGTCCTAAATGATGATATTCTTGAATATCTTTGGCTTTGTAGTGCAAAGATGAATGATTTCTTGATGAATATCTTAAAAGTGAATCTTGGGTCACGATCCGAAAACTATGGATCTGAGCATCTTATGCAACCTCACGATCTCATTCACGTCACATCTTAGCAAGGCGTTCGAGGAATAAGTCTCCGTATCGGCAAAAAATGGCGGAACTTGGTTGTCTATCAACAATAACCCAAATAGCATTGATGCCTTGAGAAGCCGTGGGAAGACCAAATGCTGAAATCCATGGTAATGTGTTCCCTTCCATTTGGAATCTCGAGTGGTTCTGACGGACCCTTAGGTACTAGATGCTCGCCTTTACCGTTGATGAGTTAAACACGTTGAGATAAACTTTGCAATCTCTCTCTTCGTATTGTTCCACAAAATGTATGTAGAAGATCACGATACATTTTAGTACTTCGAGATGGATTACAAATGGTTTATTGTGTGCCTCCATCGTAATCTTGTACTTCAAATCGAGTCGTTAGGAACCTGAAAGTCAAGAGTGGACTCGAAGTATTCCTTCATCATCAATTCTACGCTTAGTAATATCTCTTTCTTGTACTTTCTTCTTCATACACATCGTTCGAATTCGGTGGCTAGAAGTAACCTTAACTTTTCTATTAAAATCGGCTCTGTCGTATACTTGACATCATCACACTCATTCGTGCATATGATCTTACTACTCAGCGTTAGCAACCCGTTCGCTTTTCGGGATGGTATTGAATAGTATGGTGCGTGGTAGTCTTTCAATAGCTCGAGCAGCGTCATTGTTAGCGTGTTGAGTTCTTTTGAGTGAAAAAAATATTTAAGGCTTTTATAGTGCGAATATATCTCACTTTCTCCCATATAGATAGTGCCTCCATATTTTTAGCCGACAAGCATTGCTTGCTTGACTCTAGATCATGAGTAGGATAATTCCTCTTATACTCTTTAAGTTGTCGCGAGGCATAGGCTATGACTTTCCCGTTGCATGAAAACACATCCCTAACCACTTTGCAGAAGCATCGTACATGTAGATAACAAATCCATCCGAACGGATGGTATTGTTAGAAACAGTCTTAGAAATAAGTCTCTCTTAAGCTCTTGGAAACTCTTTTACGCATTCTTCGCTCAAAGCAATTTTGTATCCTTCGAGTTAGTGGAGTTAATCGAGTAGCGATTAGAAAAACCTTCCACGAATCTCAGATAATAACCGGTAAGCCCAAAAACTCGTCTTGATCCGCAGACTTCGGTTGCTCCCAACTTTGTATTGCTTCAATCTTGGCCGGATCAGCGGATACTCCATTGTTTCGACACCGTGTGCCCGAGGAATGCTACTTCCTCGGCGAACTCACATTTCTTCATTTGGCATATAATTTGTTTTCCACGAAACCTTTGGAGTACCGACTTGAAATGGTGCTCATGATCTTCACGACTTTTGGAATATATGAGGATGTCATCAATAAAAACAACAACGGCCCATCAAATATTCCTTGAATACTAGGTTCATCATATCCGTGAAGCCGCGAGGAGCATTAGTCGATCCAAAGACATGACTAAGAATTCATAATGCCGTCTGGAGTTACAAGAAGTCTTTGGAATATCCTCTGATTACAATCTTTAGGCGATAATATCCAGAACAAAGATCGATTTTGAAAAGAATTGTGCCCCTTACTGGTCGAACAAGTCATCAATCGAGGTAGAGGATACCTATTCTTGATGGTGACATGGTTCGATTCGATGGTCGATCTGAAAGTCGCATCTCTCCGTCTTTCTTCTTTCTGAATAAAGCAGGAGCACCCGAGGAGATGTCTTGGGGCCAATGGGCGATGTCCAACAATTCACGTAGTTGGACCTTTAACTCTGAAGTTCAATAGGAGCCATTCGATATGGGGTTTTAGAAATGGGCTTTGTGCGGGTTGAAGATCGATAAAAATTGACTTCACGTTACGAGGGGTAGGCCAAGGGTGTAAGACCCCGGTATTATAAATAAAGATGATTTTCTATAAATATTATTTTTGAATATTATGGAATAAATTTGATATAATGTTATAGTTGTGGGTAATATTTATAATTTTTGCAAAGTATCACGAGTTGTTATAAAATATTAGTTTGGTGGGGAATATTCTTTTGTTAGGGAATATTACGTACAACGGCTCAATCATTGGTGGACCCCTGGCGAGAATTATTATCGGATTGAAAGCAGCGACAAAAATATTTTATAAAAATAATGGCGGAGGTATTCTGAATTAAAGCATTGAACTACCGGTAGTAAAAAATACGATGTCTGGCGTGGTTGTATAGTAGCACACGGTATTGATTATTGATCTTTACGTGAAAGTCAACTTCGGTTTATGCTCGATTATTCTTCTGATAATTCTTTGCGTCATATTTCTTATATTATTGATTCAATTATTGTCACGATATCATCGTATAATATGTTATATTATTAATTGAGACGACAAGTTATAAATGATTAATAATTGTTGAAAGATTAAAATGTGTTGATTAAAAATAAAATGATTTGTGGTAATATTTATTCGATCCTTAATGTATATAAAAGTGCATTATGAGGCGTTTGTGGTAAGTTTGATTATTTTATGGGGGCCCATATGTATCATCATCTAAGAGTCTCTTAAATCGATAGTAATTACCTTTGTGAATAGTAATTACCTTACGTCGATAGTATTACTTACCCTTCGTCGATAGTAATTACAGCCGTCGATAGTAATTACCCTTGTGAATAGTAATTACGTTAAATCGATAGTAATTACCTTTACTGAGCGTCAAACCACTTGTCGTTTCACATTCTGAGCGTCGAAACCAATTGTCGTTTTCACATTACGAGCATCGAACCACTTTTCTTTTCATCATCACCGGTCGTCGAGCCGACTTGCCTTTTCACATGGTAGGTCTTCAAGCTAGAAATCTTCATAAATGAGGGCCTAGTGCTTCATTATTTTTCACGAATTCATTCAAAGCTTTAGAGAGAAAGTATAGAGAATAAGAGAAAGAAGAAGAGTATTTTATTCTTACCTTCTTTGCGATATTGATCTCTGCCAAAAGTAAGGGGTGTTATTCTTTCTTATTAATGTGAAGGCTGTTGTTATTCCATTCTTATTATTACATTGGAATAACTTTGAATCGTGGTTTACCTATCTTGGTGACATTCTTCTATTATTACATTGGAACATCACATGCATGTGTTTTACCTGGGACTGGTTAAAATCTTTATTATTATTTTGTTGGAACATCACATGCATGTGTTTTTACCGGACTGGTTTAAATCATTATTATTTTGTTGGAACATCACATGCATGTGTTTTACGGGACTGGTTTCCGTCTTTATTATTACATTGGAATATCTATCGTGTGTGTTTTACAGGATGCAGTTCCATCTTTATTATTACATTGGAACATCACATGATTGTGAATTTCACGACACAGTTAAGTTATTATTATTACATTGGAATAACTTTGTCTATCATGATCTGCGTGCATGGTGATTTCTTTTGTTATTCCATTCTTTATTATACCCGGTTAGTTAAAACTTTGACTTATATACTCCATGAAATTAGTAGAATATCCTTGATATTTGCGTTTCATCGATATCTTTCATGGAAATATTCTTGATCATTCTTGAATTTTACTCTACAAAGCAGTATCATATTGACAATTTGGGCGTTAATAATTCTGGATAAAATAATTCTTGAACTTGTTTTATTGAATTCTTATATCATTGTCATCATCCTCATATTTATATTTTTTTTAAAGTCAATACATGGCACATAGTGCATAGATGGACTTGGTATGATTATGACCGAGAGACTATTAGATTATAATCATGGCCGTAATATTACAAATGATGTGGTAAAAATCCTCGATTAAAGTAGTAGTGCATTGATGAATGAGTTGTTGGCATGATCATGACCATTAATGAATACCTGACTATTCTTGGCGTGATGCGTGAATAATTGTGGTCGTGATCTTAAAGAATATCCTTGGCCCGTAATGCGGGGTGATTCGATGATGTGGATTATTTATTAAAGTGAGTCTCGGCTATAACGATGATGAAAAACCTTTTAAATCATAAAGATAGTAGATTTTATTTTCTACTTGACTCTTTTAATGGATTGCTTGTTCAATTTGATTAAACTTGATGTTTATTATATTTTATCGGTTTAACAACTTGTTGAAGGCTAATGATAATTTATTACGCATTATCTTAGTCATAATATTTCTTCTTGGGCTAGTTGAGCTTACCCTTTCTTTCCTTTATTCTCTTGAGGAAATGAGAATATAAATTTGGGGACGAGTCGAGGAGCGGAGTAATGGTCGAGAGGATAACATTAGTAGTCCTCATTTATTACGTGAAATAGTGTGATAATAATTGTAATGAGGACTCCTTTTGAGTTTGTATAATATCTAGTAGATAATATTTGTATTCAAACTCACGATTTATATATTATTATACACGACAGTTATATTAGTAAGTTGTATTTAAATTACATACCATGTATCGACTACCCAGATGGGTGATGTATACCTAATTTTGGGGGCGTCACCTGCAGGAAGTTCTTGAAATCGTCGGAAAAGCGATAACAACGGGAATATTATTCAAATTTGGCGTGTCTTTATTCAAATCCATAACATGGGCTAAGAAAGCTTGACATCCGTTTTTCGATAAGCGAATAGCTTTATGATTAGATATGGCGATGATTGATTTTAATGGTTTAGTTTCTTGAATTAAATTACAATAGGTTGTTTAGGAATATGAAAGGTAACAACCTTACGAAAACAATCAATTTTGGCGTGATGTGTAGTTAACGATCAATCCACAAAATCACATCAAAAGCGAAGTATCTTTAAAGAGATAAGGTTGACGGTAAGGTGATGGTGCCACTTGAATCAAACAAGATTTATAAGCGATGGATGTGATGAAAATTTCTCTAACGGAGTTTCCACGATATAGGTCAGTTTAATTTTTCGGTCAAATTTAAGCGTTGAGCACAAATAGGAGAGATAAATGAATGGGTATGCCGGTATCGAAGTAAGGTATAAACTTGAGAAAATTTATAATAGCTTACCGTGATCACCTCGTTTGGGTTCCTCGCATTTTGACCCGATCCTGACAAAGCGCTCTTCCAAGCACGTTGACTTTGACTTTTACGGGGCGATCTTTTGAGTCAAAATCCCCATTGAACTAGGTTTATTCTGAATGTACTGATCTCGGCGATATGTCCTTCCTTTCACATTATAGCAAACCTTGAAGCTGTTGTGGGCGGTTTGGTGATATGTCCCTCTTTCCGCATTTATAGCATATAATGGCCGGTGGTCGTTTTCCTCCATTTAGAACCGATTCTTTGCGAACCTTTATCGTCTTCACGTAGTTAGTTTGTTAAATCTCCTCTTTTTAAAATCTCCTCATTACTCCTTCTTATTTTCATGGCCATGATTACCACCAGTGGTTACCATTTTTGTCAAAATCTTTTTCTTTCTCTCATTTGGTTATCGTTGTTTTGTTGACTACCATCTCCGGTATGATCCTGGTTGTGGTCCCTCGGTTGGCCAGTACTCGTTATCTCGGCTCTAATAATTGAGCCACATTTTAACATTTGAATAGAGAAAATTTATGAGAAATGAGATCTTTGGCGTATCTTGGGGTTTGAACCTCTAAGAAACATCCGCGTCATCGTTCCTCATTCTCCACCAAATGAGGTGCGAACACAGATAACTCTGTAAACTTTGCCTCGTCTTTGAGACCTTGCGTCGTATTGTTACACTGCTCGATCTAAATAAACTCCACTTCCTTACGTATAGCCCGAACACTTTCGGGGAAAGTATTTGTCGTTAAATAGTTCTGAAAGCGTCTCCCCAAGACATCTTTGAGAGTCGGTTTGGATGGAGTCGCTTCACTGAGACTCCCACCGATGATCACTGCCACCGAGAACATAAAAGGTGGCGAATGGAACCTCTGTTCCTCCGTCGTCCCAGACATCGAATATCATGGTAATTTGCTTGACCCATGTTTATGATGTGATCGGATCGGCTTTCCCTTAAATTACGGTGGTCCCGACTCTTTGAGGCTAACTTCTGGCATTTGTGACAACGGTGAATTGCTATCATTTCTCTTGTATTTTGAACACGAGTCCACAAATGCGATTTTGCCCAAGCTGACTGTAGCTTCTAAACATCCCTCGTTCATCATACGCTTGTTGTTCACGGAGGAACATTGTCTTGTTACGCGTTCTCCTCATTTGGTGAGTCTGAGGCGTCTGCGGTCTCATTTCCATTGTTAATATTCTCGATTGACATTCTCGAAATGGTTTGTCTGAGTTAATTACCAAATCACCTGTGGATTCTATATCTTCTCAAATAAATAGGTATACATCACCCATTACGAGTTGTCGATACATGATGCGAAACAACTACAACTTTATTATTACAACGATAAAAGCTGTGAGTTTGAATACAAATATTATCTTACAGACAATATCTATACTCAAATAAATCCTCATCACATTTATTGATACATTATTTTACAAAAATGGTGAGGACTACTAAACAATCCTTTCTAAAACCTTCATTCCATTTTCCCAGGCTAAATACTACATTTATATTCTAGCCTCACGAGAAAAATGGAACAAAAAGGAAAAGGTGAGCTCAACTAGCTCGATAAAGAATATTATGACTAAGATAATATCTGACAAATTATCGTTAGTCTTGACGAGGAAAAATCTAATAGAATCTGATAGACAACAAATTTTAAATCAATATTACGTGAAATAATAATTCATTAGAAGAGTTAAGTAGAGAATGCAAACTACTATCTTACATGTATGAATTTAAAAGTTCATCGTCTATCTTTTATCCTGTAACATCAATCGATATACATACGGAATCAAATATTCATCTTTTTACTTCTGAGCGAAGATATTCATCGATTAGTCGTGTTCATTTAAACACACTTCATTCATCTTTGCTTTCTGGGCGAAGATATTCTTGAAAATTCATCATTTTTTATTTCTGGGCGAAAAGATATTCTTAAAAATCATTAAATCTTTTTTGCTACTGAGGCGAAGATATTCCATAATATCATCATTTAAGGCGAGGATGATGAAAAATATTTTTTTAAAAAGCGAATCGATGAAAACAAATGACAAGGATTAAGGATTAAGGATTAGTACTTTGTTTTATCCGTCCAAAATACCTCAAAAATAATCATAGTGGTGTAAAATTCGAGAATGATCAAAACATGGATCTGATCGAGTTAGTATCCGAATAGATATTTTAGACGAAAAGAAGAAATTTTATTTTTTCGTTGAATAATCTGCAGTATCGTGAATAGTCTTAGTATCGTGAATAGTCTTAGTATCGTGAATAGTAACTCAGAGCACCAAAAGATAGAAATTCCAAAAAACATCTTCACGCTTAATGAATAGTACTCGTGAATAGTAACTTCGTGAATAGTAACTTCATGAATAGTAACTTCGTGAATAGTAACTCATGAATAGTAACCCATGAATAACCCAGAGCATGAAAAAGTTCAAATTTGATAAAAACTTCGGATCGACATTTGACATAATGATATTGAAGAAATAATATCATTCTGAAAAAATAATATCCACTTACCTCGAAAAGATCGATACTTACAAATAGAATCTAGGATATAGTCTTTGAAGGAACTTGCCTTATCTAGCAATACTCAAAGTATACTCAAAATACTCACAAGAATAAACTCGATAATATAGAGAAAAACTTGATTTACGGTGTGATTTTCAATTCTAACTAAGCACCTATTTATAGGAAATTGCTTAGAACACCAAAGCGAAAAATTTAATAAAATATTAATATATATTATTTTCCAAATCCTTCACATACCATCAATCTGAAATCATCATCACAATATAACATGTGTCCATAAAGTAAAAAAAAACGTTTTTCTTAAAAAAAATATTTAAAACTTCAAAAATCAATTATTTGAACTTGAACTTGATAATTCATAATAAATAGCCCTTTCATCAGAAAATTCGAATCTCGCGAGTTTTTTATAGGAAATTCAATTCTCTACAACTTTGCGAAGAAAGTTTTTCCAAATTCCAAATAAAATTGGCCAAAAATCCACAAGCAGGCGATTTTACATTTATAATCAAATTTGATCGATAAATGGGGTCCATGAGCATGTTTAACATGTTTTAAACATTTATTGCAACAAAAATACTCTTCCTCCTCGTATACTCATATATCCCACATTAGTTTGTAAAAATATCACCATTATTATATTATTAAAATATATATATATTAAATGAATTATTTTATCGAGAAAAAGATAAAATATCAATTTTCAACAATTGTCATTTTAAAATTTTCTCCATCTATATCCACATAAAATCAATATTTTCCTCATCATATGAATCAATAATTAATTATTCACAAATAATATTACGAGAATCCTGATATTGTGACAGGGCGGTTCAGGAAGAGGGGCTTTCGATAAAATTTCTTCTTCTTGGCGTAGCGATTAGGTGACCAAACCTCTCCTTGAGGCGAGAACTTTCTAGACATTGCCAATAATGTTATCTAATAATATTATTAGGATAATATGAATTATTGCCGATAATGAAAAATCTTGTGTAATGACAATTATTGAAACAACGATATATAAAATATCAACGCGACAATTATTAACTCGATAAAATCTTTGAGCGATAATTCTTTGTAACCATTATTGAGTAGTGCCTTCTTACGTAAGAATCAATAATTGGTGCAATCTGGTATCTTTCTTGTTCGACAATGCGCGTATTAGTGTGTTTTAACCACTTAGGGTATTCAAGTGATACTTGATGGTAACAACTTCTGTGGTTATTTTAAAACAACTTATATTTGTCGTTTTCTTCATCCAATAAACTTTTTCGTTATGGGGCCCACACATGGGCTGCTTGTAGTCGTGCGAATATTCCCAAACGATCTGAATATTCCACGACCAACGAATATTCCCAACGATAATGAATATTTTATAACCACTTGCTTATTTTGAAATATTTGCGTATTTAACCCTAACTATCCACATTAATCAAATCGACCCTTACTTATTTCAAAATAATAAATAAAAAATTCCTTTTTCATTAAAATAAGTTTGAGGGTCTTCTGACCTCCCCTCCTTATGAAATTTAGTCCTCGAAATTGGCGTCGTCGTACACAGTGTTTGAAAAAGGTGAGGATACCTCGCTTTCATTTCCGTTTCAATTCGGTCATTTCCTCTATAGCATGATTCCTCCACAAAACTTTAACTTGTGGTATGACCTTTCTTGCGTGGGACGTGCTCCTTCTATCCAAGATCTTGGCGGTACCTCCTCATCGTTAAGTCTTGGCTATCTCGTCCGGTTCTAACTTCTATAGCGTGGTTGGGTCTTTCACATATTTACGAAATGCGGATATATGAAACATTATTATGAACACGAGACATACTCGGAGAATGCTTGCAGTCTATAGGCTACATTTCCTACTCGGTCGAGAATTTGAAATGGACCCGATAAATGCGTGGATTGAGCTTTCCTCTCTTCCCAATCTTGTAACTCCCTTCCATGGAAGCAACTTCATGACAATCGCTGATCCCTACACTAAATTCCCGTCCTTTCGATGAAGATCCGCATAACTCTTTTATGTCGATCTTGTCTTGTTTGTATCGTTGTCGAATCATTTGGATCTTTTAGGTGATCATACGTCTTAACTTCGGGTCCCAACAATGTTGCTTCACCCACCTCATCCCAACATATTGGAGAGCGACATTTTCGTCCATATAATGCTTGAATGGAGCCACACTATACTTGCACGATAAGCTGTTGTTGTAGGAGAATTCCACGATGGTAAATACTTATCCCACTACCCTTGAAGTCTAGGACCACGAGTCTTAATAGATCTTGAGAGTTTGAATAGTCCTCTCGATTGTCCGTCCAGTTTGGGGATGGTATCTTAGAACTAAATCGCAAATCCGTGCCCATAGCTTTTTGCAAAGCTAACCCAAAATCTTGAAGTGAATCTTGGGTCGCGATCCGAAACTATGGATCTGGGGCATGCCATGCAACCTCACAATCTCATTCAAATACATACTAGCAAGGCGTTCGAGGAATAAGTCTCCGTGTCGGCAAGAAATGAAGCGAGACTTGGTTAATCTATCAACAATAACCCAAATAGCATTGATGCCTTGAGAAGCCGTAGGGAAGACCCGTAACGAAAATCCATGGTAATGTGTTCCCACTTCCATTCAGGAATCTCAGTGGTTCTGACGGACCCTTAGGTACTAGATGCTCACCTTTACGTTGACAAGTTAAACACATTGAGATAAACTTTGCAATCTCTCTCTTCGTATTGTTCCACCAAAATGTATGTGAAGATCACGATACATTTTAGTACTTCGAGGATGGATTGCAAATGGTGTATTGTGTGCCTCCATCGTAATCTTGTACTTGAATCAGTCGTTAGGAACCTGAAAGTCTAGAGTGGACTCGAAGTATTCCTTCTTCATCAATTCTAAACTTAGGAATAGCTCCTTCTTGTACTTTCTTCTTCATACATCGCATCGACTCAAGATTGGGTGGCTTGAAGCGACCTTAACTTTTTCTATTAAAGTTGGCTCTGTCGTATACTTGACATCATCGCTTTTCGTTCCGCATATGATCTTCTACTCGATCGTCGGCTACCACGTTAAACTTTACGGGATGGTATTGAATAGTGTGGTCGTAGTCTTTCAATAGCTCGAGCCAGCGTCATTTGCCGCGTGTTGAGTTCTTTTGAGTGAAGAAATATTTAAGGCTTTTATGGTGCGAATATATCTCCACTTTCTCCCCGTATAGATAGTGCCTCCATATTTTTAGCGGCAACATTTACTTTGACTCTCTAGATCATGGTAGGATAATTCCTCTCATACTCTTTAAGTTGTCGCGAGGCATAAGCTATGACTTTCCCACGTTGCATGAGAACACATCCCTAACCCTTTGCACGAAGCATCGGCATAGATAACAAATCCATCAAGAACGGATGGTATTGTTAGAAACAGTCTTAAAATAAGTCTCCTCTTAAGCTCTTGGAAACTTTTCTCGCATTCTTGGCTCCAAAGCAATTTTGTATCCTTAGGTTAGGCGAGTTAATGGAGTAGCGATTAGAAAACCCTTCCACGAATCTCAGATAATAACCGGTTAAGCCCAAAAAACTCGTCTTGATCCGCAAGCTTGGTTGCTCCCACTTTGTATTGCTTCATCTTGGCCGGATCAGCGGATACTCCATGTTTTGACACCACGTGCCCAAGGAATGCTACTTCCTCGAGCGAACTTCGCATTTCTTGATTTGGCATATAGTTTGTTTTCACGAAGCCTTTGGAGTACCGACTTCAAATGGTGCTCATGATCTTCCACGACTTTTGGAATATATGAGGATGTCATCAATAAAAACAACAACGAATTGATCCAAATATTCCTTGAATACTCGGTTCATCATATCCATGAAAGCCGCGGGAGCATTAGTTAGTCAAAAGACATGACTAAAAATTCATAATGCCCGTCTGGGTTACGAAGCGGTCTTTGGAATATCCTCGATTCTAATCTTGGTGATGATATCGAGCGAAGATCGATTTTGAAAAAATTGTGCCCTTGCAATTGGTCGAACAAGTCATCAATCTGAGGTGAGGATACTATTCTTGATGGTGACATGGTTCGATTCCGATAGTCGATCTGAAATCGCATACTCCGTCTTTCTTCTTCTGAATAAAGCAGGAGCACCCCGAGGAGATGTCTTGGGGCCAGATGAAACCAGATGTCCAACAATTCACGTAGTTGGACCTTTAACTCTGAAGTTCAATAGGAGCCATTCGATATGGGGTTTTAGAAATGGGCTTTGTACGGGTTTGAGATCGATAAAAATTGACTTCACGTTACGGGGTAGGCAGGAAGTTCTTGAAATCGTCGGGAAAATCGATAACAACGGGAATATTATTCAAATTTGGCGTGTCTTTATTCAAATCCATAACATGGGCTAAAAAGCTTGACATCCAGTTTTTTAATAAGCGAATAGCTTTATGATTAGATATGATGGTGATTGATTTTAATGGTTTAGTTGCTTGAATTAAATACAACGGGTTTGGTTAGGAATATGAAAACTAACACCCTTACGAAAACAATCAATTTTGGCATGATGAGTAGTTAACGATCAATCCTAAAATCACATCAAAAGCAAGTATCTTTAAAGAGATAAAATCAACGGTGAAGGTAATGGTGCCAACTTGAATCAAACAAGATTTATAAGCGATGGATGTGATGAAAGTTTCTCTAGCGGAGTTTCCACGAGATAGGTCAAAATCTAATTTCTCGGTCGAGTTTAAGCGTTGAGCACATGCGGGAGAGATAAATGAATGGGTATGCCGGGTATCAAGTAAGGTATAAACTTGATGAATTTATAAATAACTTACCGTGATCACCTCGTTTGGGTTCTCGCATTATGACCGATCACAACAAAGCGCTCTTCCGGAATCGTTGACTTTGACTTTTACGGGACGATCTTTTGAGTCACGAGTCCCCATTGAACTAGGTTTTATTCTCTTGTCTGATCTCGGCGATATGTCCTTCCTTTCCACAATTATAGCATACCTTGAGCTGTTGTGGGCGGTTTGGTGATATGTCCCTCTTTTCGCATTTGTAGCATATATGGGGTGGTCGTTCTCTCTCCACTTAGAACCGATTCTTTTAAAAACCTGTCGTCTTCACATAATTAGTTGTTAAATCTCCTCTTTTAAAATCTCCTCTGACTCGCTTCTTATTTTTTTCATGGCCATGATTACCACAGTGGTTACCATTTTGTCCGTCTGTTTTTCTTTCTCATTTGGTTATCATTATTACATTGGCTTTATCTACGATGCGATCCACAGTTGTGGTCCTCGGTTGGCCATACTCGTTATCTCGCTCTAATAATTGAGCCACATTTACAACATCTGAATAGAGAAAAATTTATGAGAAATGAGATCTTGGCGTATCTTGGGTTTCAAACCTCTAAAAACATCCGCGTCATCGTTCCTCATTCTCCACCAAATGAGGTCTGAGCACTGGATAACTCTGCAAACTTTGCCTCGTCTTTGAGACAAATCGTATTGTTTTGTTCAATCGATGAACTCCACTTCCTTCGTATAGCGAACACTTTCGGAAAAGTATTTGTCATTAAATAGTTCTGAAAGCGTCTCCCAGACATCTTTGAGTCTTGGTTGGATGGAGTGCAACTTCTGAGACTCCACCCGATGATGCGCCTGCCCGCGGAACATAAAGGTGGCGAATGGAACCTTACATCCTCAAGTGCATCCCAGAGACATCGAATATCTTGGTAATTTGTTTGACCCGTGTTTCACTTGCGTGATCGGATCGGCTTTCCCTTAAATTACGGTGGTCCCGACTCTTTGAAGCTGCTTGGTTTGTGACAACTTGACAGTAATTCTTATCATTTCCTCACTATATTTTGAACACGAGTCTCCTCGTCGATTTTGCATGAGCTGCAAAAAACTTCTAAACATCCCTCGTTCATCATCGCTTTCGGTGGT
This sequence comes from Panax quinquefolius, assembly GCA_020205615.1. Lineage (NCBI taxonomy): Eukaryota > Viridiplantae > Streptophyta > Magnoliopsida > Apiales > Araliaceae > Panax > Panax quinquefolius. The sequence goes on from CM035170.1 coordinate 123,582,392, forward strand.
GTTGTTCGCGGGAGGAACATTGCCCGACTGTTGCGTTCTCCTCGTTGGTGAGTCTGAGCGTCTCTCACGGTCTCATTTCCATTGTTAATATTCTCGATCGACATTCTCAAATCTTGTCGTAAAAACAAGGGTTAATTAAGAAATCAATATATCACATAATATCCTATATCTTGACCAACTAACAAATAAGCTTAGGTAGGACACACTTGCGAAGGATTTACTCGTCTCTCCCTCTGGTTTATTCCCGATCTCATGGAGATCGTATCCTAACTACGATACCAAGCTGTGGCGCCCCAAAATAGGTATACATCACCCATTACGAGTTGTCGATCGTGAGTGCGAAACAACTACAACTTTATTATTACAATGATGGCCGTGAGTTTGAATACAAATATTATCTTACAGACAATATCTATACTCAAATAAATCCTCATCACATTTATTGATACATTATTTTACAAAATGGTGAGGACTACTAAAACAATCCTTTCTAAAACCTTCATTCCATACCCAGGCTAAATACTACATTATATTCTAGCCTCACGAGAAAAAAATGGAACAAAAAGGAAAGGTGGGTGAGCTCACTAGCTTCGATAAAGAATATTATGACTAAGATAATATCTGACAAATTATCGTTAGTCTTGACGAGGAAAAATCTAATAGAATCTGATAGACAACAAATTTTAAATCAATATTACATGAAATAATAATAATTCATTAGAAGAGTTAAGTAGAGAATGCAAACTACTATCTTACATGTATGAATTTAAAAGTTCATCGTCTATCTTTTATCCACATAACATCAATCGATATACATACGGAATCAAATATTCATCTTTGCACTCTGAGCGAAAGATATTCATCGATTAGTCGTATTCATTTAAACACACATTCATCATCTTTTACTCTACGGGCGAAAGATATTCTTCATCATTCATCTTTGCTTTCTGGGCGAAGATATTCTTGAAAATCATTCATCTTTTTACTACTGGGCGAAGATATTCCATAATATCATCATTTAAAGGCGAGGATGATGAAAAATATTTTTTTAAAGAAAGCGAATCGGTGAAACAAAATGACAAGGATTAAGGATTAAGGATTAAATACTTGGTTTTATCCGTCCAAAAATACCTCAAAAATAATCATAGTGGTGTAAAATTCGAGAATGATCAAAACATGGATCTGATCGAGTTAGTATCCGAATAGATATTTTGACGAAAAGAAGAAATTTTATTTTTAAATGAATAGAATAATTAGTCGTATCGTGAATAGTCTTAGTATCGTGAATAGTAACTCAAACACCAAAGATAGAAATTCCAAAAAAACATCTTCTTGACGCTTCATGAATAGTACTGCGTGAATAGTAACTTCGTGAATAGTAACTTCATGAATAGTAACTTCGTGAATAGTAACTCATGAATAGTAACTTCATGAATAAAACCCAGAGCATGAAAAAGTTCCAAATTTGATAAAAACTTGGATCGACATTTGACATAATGATATTGAAGAAATAATATCATTCTGAAAAAAAATAATATCCACTTACCTCGAAGATCGATCTTACAGCTGAGAATCTAGGGTATAGTCTTTGAAGGAACTTGCACCGTCTAGCAATACTCAAAGTATACTCAAAATACTCACAAGAATAAACTCGATAATATAGAGAGAAAACTTGATTTACGGTGTGATTTTCAATTCTAACTAAGCACCTATTTATAGGAAATTGCTTAGAACACCAAAGCGAAAAAATTTAATATATTAATAATATATATTTTTTAAATCTTCCTTACCTTCTGAATCTGAATCAACCATTTTATATTTGTGAGCCCAAAAAAAACAAAAAAAACGTTTTTCATAAAAAAATTATTTAAACTTCAAAAAATCAATTATTTGAACTTGAACTTGATAATTCATAATAAATAGCCCTTTCATCAGAAAATTCGAATCTCGCGAGTTTTTATAGGAAATTCAATTCTCTACAACTTTGCGAAAGAAAGTTTTCCAAATTCCAAATAGAAATTGGCCAAAAATCCACAAGCAGGGCGATTTTACAATTATATAATCAAATTTGATCGATAAATGGGGTCCATGAAACATGTTTAACATGTTTTAAACATTTATTGCAACAAAAATACTCTTCCTCCTCGTATACTCATATATCCCACATTAGTTGTAAAAATATCACCATTAATATATTATTAAAATAATATATTTAAAATGAATTATTTTATCGAAAAAAGATAAAATATTAATTTTCAACAATTGTCATTTAAAAATTTTCTCCATCTATATCCACATAAAATCAATATTTTCCTCATCATATAAATCAATAATTAATTATTCACAAATAATATTACTGAGAATCCTGATATTGTGACGAGGCGGTTCAGGGAAGAGGGGCTTTCGATAAAATTTCTTCTTCTTGGCGCCTTGATTAGGTGACCAAACCTCTCCTTAGAGCGAACTTTCTAGACATTGCCAATAATGTTATCTAATAATATTATTGGATAATATGAATTATTGCCGATAATGAAAAATCTTGTGTAATGACAATTATTGAAACAACGATGATATAAAATATATCAATGCGACAATTATTAACTCGATAAAATCTTTGAGCGATAATTCTTTGTAACCATTATTGAGTAGTGCCTTCTTACGTAAGAATCGATAATTGGTGCGATCTGGTGTCTTCTTTTGTGTTTTAACCATAGCGTATTAGTGTGTTTTAACCACAGGGTATTCAACGATATTACTTGCAGGTAACAACTTCTGTAGTTATTTAAAAACAACTTATATTTGTCGTTTTCTTCATCCAATAAACTTTCAGTTATGGGGCCTGGCATGCATTTGCTTGGTCGTCTGAATATTCCTGAACGATCTGAATATTCCACGACCAACGAATATTCCCAAACGATAATGAATATTTTATAACCACTTTGCTTTTTGAAATATTTGCGTATTTAACCATAGCTATCCACATTAATTTTATTTCAAAATAAATATTTAAAAATTTTTGTATTTAACTCATATCTATCCATTAATCAAATCAACCCTTACTATTTCAAAATAATAAATAAAGGAAATTCCTTTATTATTAAAATTTGAAGCGTTTTGAATACAAATTGTAGAGAATACAAACTACTATCTTATGTATGAATTTAAAGTTCATCGTCTATCTTTTATCCTGTAACATCAATCGATATACATACGGAATCAAATATTCATCTTTTGCTTTCTGGGCGAAGATATTCATCGATTAATCGTATTCATCTAAACACTGTTCATCTTTTTACTTTACTGGGCCAAAGATATTCTTAGAAAAATCATTCATCTTTTGCACTACTCTGAGTGAAAGATATTCAATAATATCATCATTTAAGGTGAGAAGATGATGAAAAATATTTTTAAAAGCGAATCGGTGAAACAAAATGTGAGGATTAAGGATTAAGGATTAAATACTTTGTTTTATCCATGTCAAAAATACCTCAAAAATAATCATAGTGGTGTAAAATTCAGAATGATCAAAACATGGATCTGATCAAAGCTAGTATCCACAATAGATATTTTTAGGCGAAAAGAAAATTTTTCATTTTTCGATGAATAGTCTTGAAGTATTAAGTGAATAGTCTGTAGTATTATCGTGAATAGTCTTAAATATATCGTGAATAGTAACTCAGAAGTAACACCAAAAAAGTTCCAAATTTGATAACAACTTCGGATCAATATTTCGGCATAATGATATTGAAGAAATAATATCATTCTGAAAATAATAATATCCTTACCTCGAAAGATCGATCTTACAAATTGAAACCAGGGGCTATAGGCTATGACTTGAACTTGCCTTGAATAGTAATACTCAAAGTATACTCAAAATACTCACAAGAATAAACGTAATAATATAGAGAAAACTTGATTTACGGTGTGATTTTTCAATTCTAACCTAAGCACCTATTTATAGAAAATTGCTTAGAACACCCAGCGAAAAATTTAATATAATATTAATATATAAATAAATTTTCTTCATTTTGAATCCTCTAGCTTCAGCACTTTGCATATTTTCATAGAGGCCTGAAGTGTAAAAACGTTTTCAAAGTTTTAAATTTTAAAACTTCCAAAATCAATTATTTGAACTTATCAACTTGATAATTCATAATAAATAGTACTTACAATTTGGAATCTGGGATATAGTCTTTGAAGGGAACTTACCTATCTAACAATACTCAAAGTATACTCAAAATACTCACAAGAATAAACTCGATAATATAGAGAAAAAACTTGATTTACGGTGTGATTTTCAATTCTAACCTAAGCACCTATTTATAGGAAAATCTTAGAACACAAAGCGAAAATAAAATATTAATATATATTATAAATTTCCTTAGCCCATCTTTGAAGATCTGATTTCAACAATTAATATCACATGTTAGCTTAAATACAAAAAAAAACGTTTTTCTTTAAAATAATAATTAAAACTTCAAAAATCGATTATTTGAACTTGAACTTCAATAATTCATAATAAATAGCCCTTTTATCAGAAAATTCGAATCTCACGAGTTTTTATAGGAAATTCAATTCTCTACAACTTTGAAGAAAGTTTTCCAAATTCCAAAACAGAAATTGGCCAAATCCTGAAGCAGGCGATTTTACAGTTTATAATCAAATTTGATCGATAAATGGGGTCCATGAGCATGTTTAACATGTTTTAAATATTTATTGCAACAAAATACTCTTCCTCCTCGTATACTCATATATCCCACATTAGTTGTAAAAATATCACCATTATTATATTATTAAAATATAATAATATATTTAAATAAATTATTTTATCGGAAAAGATAAAATTTCAATTTTCAACAATTGTCACATTAAAAATTTTCTCCATCTATATCCACATAAAATCAATATTTTTCTCATCATATGAATCAATAATTAATTATTCACAAATAATATTCTGAGAATCCTGATATTGTGACGGCGGTTCGGGAAGAGGGCTTTCGATAAAATTTCTCACTTCTTGGCGGCGCAATTAGGTGACCAAACCTCTCCTTGAAGCGAACTTTCTAGACATTGCCAATAATGTTATCTAATAATATTATTAGGATAATATGAATTATTGCCGATAATGAAAAATATTGTGTAATGATGATTATTGAAACAACGATGATATAAAATATCAGCCTATGACAATTATTAAATCGATAAAATCTTGAGCGATAATTCGTAACCATTATTGAGTAGTGCCTTCTTACGTAAGAATCGATAATTGGTGCGATCACGAGTGTCTTCTTCTTGTGTTTTAACCATAGAATTATTTTAACGATGATACTTGATAACTTCTTCTGTTTTATTATTTTTAAACAACTTATATTTGTCGTTTTCTTCATCGATAAACTTTTCGTTATGGGGCCCACACAAATTGCGTCGTCGTACGAATATTCCCAGAAGCAATCTGAATATTCCCACGACCAACGAATATTCCCGCAATGATAATGAATATTTTATAACCACTTGCTTATTTTGAAATATTTAGCGTTATTTTACCCATAACTATCCACATTAATCAAATCAACCCTTACTTATTTCAAAATAATAAATAGAAAATTAAATTTCATTTAATAATAATTTGAGGTCTTCTGACCTCCCTCATTATGAAATTTAAGTCCTCGAAATTGGCGTCGTCTACAGTGTTTGAAAAGGTGAGGATACCTCGCTTTCATTTACGTTTCAATTCCCAGGTCATTTCCTCATAGCATGATTCCTCCACAAAACTTTAACTTGTGGTATGACCTTTCTTGGCGTGGGACATGCTCCTTCTATCCAAGATCTTGGCGGTACCTCCTCATCGTTAAGTCTTGGTATCTCGTCAGGTTCAACTTCTATAGCGTGGTTGGGTCTTTCACGTATTTCTGAAATACGGATATATGAAACACATTATGAACACGAGACATACTCGGAGTAGCAGCAGTCTATAGGCTACATTTCTACTCGGTCGAAATTTGAAATGGACGATAAATGCGTGGATTGAGCTTTCCTCTTTTCCCGAATCTTGTAACTCCCTTCCATGGAAGCAACTCATGACAATACATGATCCCCTATACTAAATTCCGTCCTTTCGATGAAGATCCGCATAACTCTTTTATCGATCTTGTGTGGTTTGTATCGTTATCGAATCATTTGGATCTTTTCGGTAGTGGTCGTACGTACTTAACTTCGGGTCCCAACAATGTTGCTTCACCCTCATCCCAACATATTGGAGAAGCGACATTTTTCGATCCATATAATGCTTGAATGGAGCCACACCTATACTTGCACGATAAGCTTGTTGTTGTGGGAGAATTCCACCGATGGTAAATACTTATCCAAGCTTGCCTTGAAGTCTAGGACCACAGTCTTAATAAATCTTGAAGAGTTTGAATAGTCCTCTCGATTGTCCGTCCAGTTTTGAGGATGGTATCTTGCGAAGCCAGATCGTAAATCCGTGCCCATAGCTTTTTGCAAGCTAACCCAAAATCTTGAAGTGAATCTTGGGTCACGATCCGAAACTATGGATCTTGGCGTGCCATCTGACCTCACAATCTCATTCACGTCACATACTTAGCAAGGCGTTTAGGGAATAAGTCTCCGTGTCGGCAAGAAATGAAGCGGACTTGGTTAATCTATCAACAATAACCCAAATAGCATTGATGCCTTGAAAGCTAAGTAGGAAGACCCGTGTAGAAATCCATGGTAATGTGTTCCCACTTCCATTTGGAATCTCAAGTGGTTGCAGCGGACCCTTAGGTACTAGATGCTCCGCCTTTACGTTGACAAGAGTTAAACACATTGAGATAAACTTTGCAATCTCTCTCTTCGTATTGTTCCACCAAAATGTATGTGAAGATCACGATACATTTAGTACTTCGAGGATGGATTGCAAATGGTGTATTGTGTGCCTCCATCATAATCTTGTACTTCAAATCGAGTCGTTAATCAAGTGGACTCGTTAGGAACTCCTTCTTGTAAAGTCTAGATTACGGTGGCTTGACTCTTTTCTATTAAAGTTGTAGATATACTTGCATCTCCCTTATCTTTAAGCGTTAAACTTTTCCGGGATGGTATTGAATAGTGTGGTAAGTGAGTCTTTCAATAGCTCGAGATCATGAGTTCTTTTTAGTGAAGAAATATTTAAGGCTTTTATGGTGCATATCTCTTTCTCCCCGTATAGATAGTGCCTCCGTATCTTTAGCGCATACTTGCTGACTCATATAGGATAATTCCTCTCATACTCTTTAAGTGAGAACACATCCTAAGTTTCGTATGACTTTCCGTTGCGTGAGAACACATCAAACCCTTTAGCGAAGCATCGGCATGTAGATAACAAATCCATCAGAACCGGATGGTATTGTTAGAGAGCAGTCTTAAAAATAAGTCTCCTCTTAAGCTCTTGGAAACTCTTCTCGCGTTCTTCGCTCGAAGCAATTTTGTATCCTTAGGAGTTAGGCTGAGTTAATGGAGTAGCGATTAGAAAACCGCTTCCCACGAATCTCGATAATAACCGTTAAGCCCAAAAACTACGTCTTTGATCCTGCAAACTTGGTTGCTCCCGACTTTGTATTGCTTGATCTTGGCCGGATCAGCGGATACTCCATGTTTTGACACCCGTGCCCAAGGAATGCTACTTCCTCGAGCGAACTCGCATTTCTTCAATTTGGCATATAGTTTGTTTTCACGAATCCTTTGGATGCTCGACTTCAATGGTGCTCATGATCTTCCGACTTTTGGAATATATGAGGATGTCATCAATAAAAACAACAACGAATAGATCGAATATTCCTTGAATACTCGGTTCATCATATCCATGAAAACGCGCGGAGAGCATTAGTCGATCAAGAAAGACATGACTAAAATTCATAATGCCGTCTGGGAGTTAAAAAAAGCGGGTCTTTGGAATATCCTCGATTCTAATCTTGGTGATGATATCGAGCGAAGAATCGATTTTGAAAAGAATTGTGCCCCTACTGTTGGTCAAACAAGTCATCAATCGAGGTAGAGGATACTATTCTTGATGGTGACATGGTTTCGATTCCAGATAGTCGATCTGAAAATTCGCATACTCATGTCTTTCTTCTTTCTGAATAAAAGCAGGAGCACCCCAGAGAGATGTCTTGGGGCCAGATGAAAGCCGATGTCCAACAATTCACAGTAGTTGGACCTTTAACTCACTGAAGTTCAATAGGAGCCATTCGATATGGGGTTTTAGAAATGGGCTTTGTGCGGGTTGAATCGATAAAATTGACTGGCGCCCCAAAATAGGTATACATCACCCATTACGAGTTGTCGATACATGTGCGAAAGCAACTACACTTTATTATTACAACGATAAAGCGTGAGTTTGAATACAAATATTATCTTACAGACAATATCTATACTCAAATAAATCCTCATCACATTTATTGATACATTATTTTACAAAATGGTGAGGACTACTAAACAATCCTTTCTAAAACCTTCATTCCATTACCCACAGGCTTCGTACTTTTTATATTCTAGCCTCGAGAAAAAAAAATGGAACAAAAAGGAAAAGGGTGAGCTCATTAGCTCGATAAAGAATATTATGACTAAGATAATATCTGACAAATTATCGTTAGTCTTGACGGGGAAAATATAATAGAATCTGATAGGCAACAAATTTTAAATCGATATTAGCATGAAAATAATAATTCATTAGAAGAGTTAAGTAGAGAATGCAAACTACTATCTTACATGTATGAATTTAAAAGTTCATCGTCTATCTTTTATCCTGTAACATCAATCGATATACATACGGAATCAAATATTCATCTTTTGCTTTCTGAGGCGAAGATATTCATCGATTAATCGTATTCATTTAAACACTGTTCATCTTTTTTTCTACTTCTGGGGCGAAGATATTCTTGAAATCATTCATCTTTTACCTCTGAGGCGAAGATATTCTTAAGAAATCATTCATCTTTTTACCTTTCTGAGGCGAAGATATTCCATAATATCATCATTTAAGGCGAGGATGATGAAAATATTTTTTTTTAAAGCGAATCGATGAAACAAAATGACGAGGATTAAGGATTAAGGATTAGTACTTGGTTTTATCCGTCCAAAAATACCTCAAAAATAATCATAGTGGTGTAAAATTCGAGAATGATCAAAACATGGATCTGATCGAGTTAGTATCGAATAGATATTTTAGACGAAAAGAAGAAATTTTATTTTTAGGTGAATAGTCTTAGTATCGTGAATAGTCTTGAGTATCGTGAATAGTAACTTTCAGAACATCGTGAAGATAGAACTCAAAACACCAAAGATAAATTCCACAAAAACATCTTCACGCTTAATGAATAGTACTAAGTGAATAGTAACTTTCGTGAATAGTAACTTCGTGAATAGTAACTTTCGTGAATAGTAACTTCGTGAATAGTAACTATGAATAGTAAACCCAGACATGAAAAAAAGTTCAAATTTGATAAAAACTTGGATCGACATTTGACATAATGATATTGAAGAAATAATATCATTCTGAAAAAAATAATATCCACTTACCTCGAAGATCGATCTTAGGCTAGAATCTAGGATATAGTCTTTGAAGGAACTTGCCAAATCTAGCAATACTCAAAGTATACTCAAAATACTCACAAGAATAAATTCGATAATATAGAGAGAAAACTTGATTTACGTGTGATTTTCAATTCTAACTAAGCACCTATTTATAGGAAATTCTTTAGAACACCAAAGCGAAAAATTTAATATATAATAATAATATTATTTTTCCACATCTTCCCTCCTTTTTAAATCAGCTGAAATCAACCACTAACACATGTCCCAAAAGTAAAAAAAAAAAAACGTTTTTTTATGCAAAATTACTTAAAACTCCAAAAAATCAATGATAATCGATTAATCCTTGAACTTGATAATTCATAATAAATAGCCTTTTCATCAGAAAATTCGAATCTCGCGAGTTTTTTATAGGAAATTCAATTCTCTACAACTTTGCGGAAGAAAGTTTTCCAAATTCCAAATAAAAATTGGCCAAGAAATCCTGAGCGAGGCGATTTTACATTATAATCAAATTTGATCGATAAATGGGGTCCATGAGCATGTTTAACATGTTTTAAACATTTATTGCAACAAAATACTCTTCCTCTCGTATACTCTCATATATATCCACATTCGTTGTAAAAATATCACCATTAATATATTATTAAAATAATATATTTAAATAAATTATTTTATCGAGAAAAAGATAAAATATTAATTTTCAACAATTGTCATTTTAAAAATTTTCTCCATCTATATCCACATAAAATCAATATTTTCCTCATCATATAAATCAATAATTAATTATTCACAAATAATATTACGAGAATCCTGATATATTGACGAGGCGGTTCAGGAAAGAGGGGCTTTCGATAAAATTTCTTAACTCTTGGTAGCCTTGATTAGGTGACCAAACCTCTCCTTGAATGAGAACTTTCTAGACATTGCCAATAATGTTATCTAATAATATTATTGGATAATATGAATTATTGCTTCGATAATGAAAAATCTTGTGTAATGTGATTATTGAAACAACGATGATATAAAATATCAATATGACAATTATTAACTCGATAAAATCTTTGAGCGATAATTCTTGTAACCATTATTGAGTAGTGCCTTCTTACGTAAGAATCGATAATTGGTGCGATCTGGTATCTTCTTGTTCGACAATGCGCGTATTAGTGTGTTTTAACCATAGGGTATTCAACGATATTAGCGGTAACAACTACTGTAGTTATTATTTTAAACAACTTATATTTGTCGTTTTCTTCATCGATCGCTTTCCGTTTATGGGGCCCTGGCATGGGCTTTAACGTGCGTCGTCTGAATATTCCCAAAGCGATGCGAATATTCCACGACCAACGAATATTCCCAAGCGATAATGAATATTTTATAACCACTTGCTTATTTTGAAATATTTGCGTATTTAACCCCTAACTATCCACATTAATCAAATCGACCCTTACTTATTTCAAAATAATAAATAAAAAAATTAAATTTTATTAATAATAAGTTGAGGGTCTTCTGACCTCCCTCCTTATGAAATTTAAGTCCTCGAAATTGGCGTCGACGTACAGTGTTTGAAAGGTGAGGATACCTCGCTTTCATTTAGTTTCAATTCGGGTCATTTCCTCTATAGCATGATTCCTCCACTGAAACTTTAACTTGTGGTATGACCTTTCTTGGCGTGGGGCATGCTCCTTCTATCCAAGATCTTGGCAATTACCTCCTGCATCGTTAAGTCTTGGTTATCTCGTCCGGTTCTAACTTCATAGCGTGGTTGGGTCTTTCACGTATTCTGAAATGCGGATATGTGAAACACATTATGAACGAGAGAGACATACTCGGAGGAATGTTGCGAGTCATAGGCTACATTTCTACTCGGTCGAAATTTGAAATGGACGATAAATGCGTGGATTGAGCTTTCCTCTCTTCCCAAATCTTGTAACTCCGCTTCCATGGAAGCTTCATGACAATCGCTGATCCCTACATTAAATTCCGTCTTTTCGATGAAGATCCGCATAACTCTTTTGTCGATCTTGTCTTGGTTTGTATCGTTGTCGAATCATTTGGATCTTTTCGGTGAGTCATACGTCTTAACTTTCGGGTCCCAACAATGTTGCTTCACCCTTTCGTCCCACGTATTGGAGAAACGACATTTTTTCGTCCGTATAATGCTTGAATGGAGCCACACTTTATACTTGCACGATAAGCTTTTGTTGTAGGAGAATTCCACGATGGTAAATACTTATCCCACTACCCTTGAAGTCTAGGACCACGAGTCTTAATAGATCTTGAGAGTTTGAATAGTCCTCTCGATTGTCCGTCCGTTTGGGGATGGTATCTTGAACTAAATAAATCGCAATCCGTGCCCGTAGCTTTTTGCAAACTAACCCAAAATCTTGAAGTGAATCTTGGGTCGCGATCCAAAACTATGGATCTGAGGCATGCCATCTGACCTCACAATCTCATTCAAATGCATCTAGCAAGGCGTTCGAGGAATAAGTCTCCGTGTCGGCGAAAATGGCGGAACTTGGTTAATCTATCAACAATAACCCAAATAGCATTGATGCCTTGAAAAGCTTAGTAGGAAGACCCGTAACGAAATCCATGGTAATGTGTTCCACTTCCATTTCGGAATCTCAGTGGTTCTGAGCGGACCCTTAGGTACTAGATGCTTCACTTTACCGTTAATGAGTTAAACACATTGAGATAAACTTTGCAATCTCTCTCTTTCGTATTGTTCCACCAAAATGTATGTGAAGATCACGATACATTTTAGTACTTCGAGGATGGATTACAAATGGTGTATTGTGTGCCTCCATCGTAATCTTGTACTTGAATCAGTCGTTAGGAACCTGAAAGTCTAGAGTGGACTCGAAGTATTCCTTCTTCATCGATTCTCGCTTAGGAATAGCTCCTTCTTGTACTTTCTTCTTCATACGCATCGACTCAAGGTTGGTGGCTTGAAAGCGACCTTAACTTTTCTATTAAAGTTGGCTCTGTCGTATACTTGACATCATCGCTTTTCGTTCCGCGTATGATCTTCTACTCGATCGTCATTTACCGTTAAACTTTACGGGATGGTATTGAATAGTGTGGTCGTAGTCTTTCGATAGCTCGAGCCAGCGTCATTGCTGCGTGTTGAGTTCTTTTTGAGTGAAGAAATATTTAAAGGCTTTTATGGTGCGAATATATCTCCACTTTCTCCCCGTATAGATAGTGCCTCCGTATTTTTAAGCGCAACTTATTTATGCTGCCGACTCTAGATCATGAGTAGGATAATTCCTCTCATCTCTTTAAGTTGTCGCGAGAGCGTAAAGCTATGACTTTCCCGTTGCGTGAGAACACATCCTAACCCTTTGCACGAAGCATCGTTTGTAGATAACAAATCCATCAAGAACGGATGGTATTGTTAGAAACAGTCTTAGAAATAAGTCTCTCTTAAGCTCTTGGAAACTTTTCTCGCGTTCTTGGCTCGAAGCAATTTTGTATCCTTAGGGTTAGGCGAGTTAATGGAGTAGCGATTAGAAAACCCTTTCCACGAATCTCAGATAATAACCGGTAAGCCCAAAAAACTACGTCTTGATCCATGGACTTGGTTGCTCCCACTTTGTATTGCTTGATCTTGTGGGATCAGCGGATACTCCATGTTTTGACACCACGTGCCCAAGAAATGCTTTACTTCCTCGAGCGAACTTCGCATTTCTTCAATTTGGCATATAGTTGGTTTTCACGAAGCCTTTGGAGTACCGACTTCAAATGGTGCTCATGATCTTCACGACTTTTGGAATATATGAGGATGTCATCATAAAAACAACAACGAATTGATCGAAATATTCCTTGAATACTCGGTTCATCGTATCCATGAAAGCCCAGGGAGCATTAGTTAGTCAAGAAAGACATGACTAAAATTCATAATGCCCATCTAGGGAGTTACGAAGGCGGTCTTTGGAATATCCTCGATTCTAATCTTGGTGATGATATCGAGCGAAGATCGATTTTGAAAAGAATTGTGCCCTTACTGGTGGTCGAACAAGTCATCAATCGAGGTAGGATACTATTCTTGATGGTGACATGGTTCGATTCCAGATAGTCGATCTGAAATCGCATACTCCGTCTTTCTTCTTTCTGAATAAAGCAGGAGCACCCCGAGGGAGATGTCTTGGGGCCAGAATGAAGCCGATGTCCAACAATTCTGTAGTTGGACCTTTAACTCCACGAAGTTCATAGGAGCCATTCGATATGGGGTTTTAGAAATGGGCTTTGTGCGGGTTGAGATCGATAAAAATTGACTTCACGTTACGGGGTGAGGCAGGGAAGTTCTTGAAATCGTCGGGAAAGTCGATAACAACGCGGAATATTATTCAAATTTGGCGTGTCTTTATTCAAATCCATAACATGGGCTAAGAAAGCTTGACATCAGTTTTTTAATAAGCGAATAGCTTTATGATTAGATATGGCGATGATTGATTTTAATGGTTTAGTTGCTTGAATTAAATCTGACGGGTTGGTTAGGAATATGAAAACTATGACCTTACGAAAACAATCAATTTTGGCGTGATGAGTAGTTAACGATCGATCCACAAATCACATCAAAAGCAGTATCTTTAAAGAGATAAAATCAGCGGTGAGGTAATGGTGCCAACTTGAATCGAAGCAAGATTTATAAGCGATTGGATGTGATGAAAGTTTCTCTAGCGGAGTTTCCACGAGATAGGTCAAAGTCTAATTTCTCGGTCGAGTTTAAGCGTTGAGCACATGCGGGAGAGATAAATGAATGGGTATACCGGTATCAGTAAGGTATAAACTTGCGAGAATTTATAAATAGCTTACCGTGATCACCTCGTTTGGGTTCCTCGCATTATGACCGATCCTGACAAAAGCTCTTCTTCCGGAATCGTTGACTTTGACTTTTACGGGGACGATCTTTTGAGTCACAAATCCCCATTGAACTAGGTTTATTTCTTTGTCTGATCTCGGCGATATGTCCTTCCTTTCCTGATTATAGCATACCTTGATTTGTGGGGGTTTGGTGATATGTCCTCTTTTTCGCATTTGTAGCATATGGCCGGTGGTGATTCTCCTCCCTTAGAACCGATTCTTTGCTGGCGCCTTTGTCATCTTCACGTAGTTAGTTATTAAATCTCCTCTTTTTAAAATCTCCTCTGACTTCGCTTCTTATTTTCATGGCCGTGATTACCACCGAGTGGTTACCATTTTGTCCGTCTCATTTCTTTCTCATGAGTTATCATTATTACATTGGCTGCTTATCTACGTCGATCTGGTTTGTGGTCCCTCGAGTTGGCCGTACTCGTTATCTCGCTTCTAATAATTGAGCCACATTTACAACATCTGAATAAGAGAAAATTTATGAGAAATGAGATCTTGGCGTATCTGGGGGTTTCAAACCTCTAAAAACATCCGTCATCGTTCCTCATTCTCCACCAATGAGGTCTGAAACACGGATAACTCTGCAAACTTTGCCTCGTCTTTGAGACAAATGTCGTTGTTGTTTTGTTCGATCGATGAACTCCACTTCCTTCGTATAGCGAACACTTTCGGGAAAGTATTTGTCATTAAATAACTTCTGAAGCGTCTCCCAGAGACATCTTTGAGTCTTGGTTTGGATGGAGTGCAGCTTCCTGAGACTCCCACCGATGATGCGCCTGCTGCCATACGGAACATAAAGGTGGCGAATGGAACCTTCTGTTCCTCAAGTGCATCCCAGAGCATCGAATATCTTGGTAATTTGTTTGACCCGTGTTTCGCCGTGATCGGATCGGCTTTCCCTTAAATTACGGTGGTCCCGACTCTTTGAGCTAACTTGGTGTGACAACTTGGTGAATTCTTATCATTTCCTCTGTATTTTGAACACGAGTCTCCTAATGCGATTTTGCGTGAGCTGCAAAAACTTCTAAACATCCCTCGTTCATCATCTGCTTTCGATGGTGTTGTTCGCGGGAGGAACATTGCCCGACTGTTACACGTTCTCCTCGTTGGTGAGTCTGAGGCGTCTCCACGGTCTCATTTCCATTGTTAATATTCTCGATCGACATTCTCGAATCTTGTCGTAAAAAACAAGGGTTAATTAAAAATCGATATATCACATAATATCCTATATCTTGACCAACTAACAAATAAGCTTAGGTAGGACACCTTGGCGAAGGATTTACTCGTCTCTCCCCTCTGGTTCTATTCACAGATCTCATTGGAGATCGTATCCTAAACTACGATACCAAGCTGTGGCGCCCCCAAAATAGGTATACATCACCCATTACGAGTTGTCGATCGTGATGCGAAAATTCTACAACTTTATTATTACTGACGATAAAAGCGTGAGTTTGAATACAAATATTATCTTACAGAACAATATCTATACTCAAATAAATCCTCATCACATTTATTGATACATTATTTTACAAAATGGTGAGGACTACTAAACAATCCTTTCTAAAACCTTCATTCCATTACCCAGGCTAAATCTTTCGTATATTCTAGCCTCACGAGAAAAATGGAACAAAAAGGAAAAGGTGAGCTCATTAGCTCGATAAAGAATATTATGACTAAGATAATATCTGACAAATTATCGTTAGTCTTGACGAGGGAAAAATCTAATAGAATCTGATAGGCAACAAATTTTAAATCGATATTAGCGGTGAAAATAATAATTCATTAGAAGAGTTAAGTAGAGAATGCAAACTACTATCTTACATGTATGAATTTAAAAGTTCATCGTCTATCTTTTATCCTGTAACATCAATCGATATACATACGGAATCAAATATTCATCTTTTTACTTTCTGGGCGAAGATATTCATCGATTAGTCGTATTCATTTAAACACTGTTCATCTTTTTCTTCTGGGCGAAAGATATTCTTGAAAATCATTCATCTTTTTTCTGGGCCGAAGATATTCTTAATCATTCATCTTTTTGCTACTACTGGGCGAAGATATTCCATAATATCATCATTTAAGGCGAGGATGATGAAAAATATTTTTTAAAAAAAGCGAATCGATTGAAACAAAATGAGCGAGGATTAAGGATTAAGGATTAGTACTTGGTTTTATCCGTCCAAAATACCTCAAAAATAATCATAGTGGTGTAAAATTCGAGAATGATCAAAACATGGATCTGATCGAGTTAGTATCGAATAGATATTTTAGACGAAAAGAAGAAATTTTATTTTTTAGATTGAATAGTCTGAGTATCGTGAATAGTCTTGTATCGTGAATAGTGATAGTAATCGTGAATAGTAACTCAAAACCAAAAGATAGAAATTCCACAAAAAACATCTTCACTTCATGACTTACATGAATAGTACTGCGTGAATAGTAACTTTCGTGAATAGTAACTAAGTGAATAGTAACTTCGTGAATAATAACTTTCATGAATAGTAACTAATGAATAGTAACCCATGAATAAGTAACCCAGACATGAAAAAGTTCCAAATTTGATAAAAACTTGGATCGACATTTGACATAATGATATTGAAGAAATAATATCATTCTGAAAAAAAATAATATCCACTTACCTCGAAGATCGATCTTACTTAGCTAGAATCTGGGGTATAGTCTTTGAAGGAACTTACTTGCCGTCTAGCAATACTCAAAGTATACTCAAAATACTCACAAGAATAAACTCGATAATATAGAGAAAACTTGATTTACGGTGTGATTTTCAATTAACTAAGCACCTATTTATTATAGGAAATTCTTTAGAACACCAAAGCGAAAAATTTAATATATTAATAATATTATTTTCCACATCTTCTTAGCCCACACCATCAGCTGAAATCAACCACTAACACATGTCCCATAAGTGACAAAAAAAACGTTTTTCATAAAAAAAATAATTAAAACTCCAAAAAATGATTATTTGATTAATCCGAACTTCAATAATTCATAATAAATAGCCCTTTCATCAGAAAATTCGAATCTCGCGAGTTTTTATAGGAAATTCAATTCTCTACAACTTTGCGAGAAGAAAGTTTTCCAAATTCCAAATAGAAATTGGCCAAAAATCCTGAAGCGGGCGATTTTACGGTATAATCAAATTTGATCGATAAATGGGGTCCATAGAGCATGTTTAACATGTTTTAAACATTTATTGCAACAAAAAATCTTCTTCCTCGTATACTCATATATCCCACATTAGTTGTAAAAATATCACCATTATATATTATTAAAATAATATATTTAAATAAATTATTTTATCGAGAAAAAGATAAAATATTAATTTTCAACAATTGTCATTTTAAAATTTTCTCCATCTATATCCACATAAAATCAATATTTTCCTCATCATATAAATCAATAATTAATTATTCACAAATAATATTACGAGAATCCTGATATTGTGACGAGGCGGTTCAGGGAAGAGGGCTTTCGATAAAATTTCTCTCTTCTTGGCCTTGATTAGGTGACCAAACCTCTCCTTAGACGAGAACTTTCTAGACATTGCCAATAATGTTATCTAATAATATTATTAGGATAATATGAATTATTAGCCGATAATGAAAAATCTTGTGTAATGTGATTATTGAAGCAACGACGATATAAAAAATATCAATATGACAATTATTAACTCGATAAAATCTTTGAGCGATAATTCTTTGTAACCATTATTGAGTAGTGCCTTCTTACGTAAGAATCGATAATTGGTGCAATCTGGTGTCTTCTTTGTTGACAATTATTAGTGTGTTTTACCCACGGGTATTCAACGGTATTAACTTGTAACAACTTCTGTAGTTATTTAAAACAACTTATATTTGTCGTTTTTCTTCATCGATAAACTTTCAGTTATGGGGCCCACACATGGGCTTGCTGTGTAAATCGTACGAATATTCCCAAACGATCTGAATATTCCACGACGAAAGCGAATATTCAGAAGCGATAATGAATATTTTATAACCACTTTTTATTTTGAAATATTTGCGTATTTAACCCTAACTATCCACATTAATCAAATCAACCCTTCTTATTTCAAAATAATAAATAGAAAATTAAATTTCATTAATAATAAGTTGAGGTCTCATCGAATAATTGATAATTCTTGATTGGAAAATGAAGAATACGGACAATGGCGTGACCACTTTATTGTCGGTGGTAATGTAAACTCCAAATGATTGAATGTAAAAATAGAAAAGCGATCGGGAGGAGATTTTGTGGCGCCCCCCCAAAATAGGTATACATCACCCATTACGAGTTGTCGATACGTAGATGCGAAACAACTACAACTTTATTATTACAACGGTAAAAGCGTGAGTTTGAATACAAATATTATCTTACAGACAATATCTATACTCAAATAAATCCTCATCACATTTATTGATACATTATTTTACAAAAATGGTGAGGACTACTAAACAATCCTTTCTAAAACCTTCATTCCATTACCCCAGGCTAAATACTAAGCATATATATTCTACGCCTCACGAGAAAAAATGGAACAAAAAGGAAAAGGTGAGCTCAACTAGCTCGATAAAGAATATTATGACTAAGATAATATCTGACAAATTATCGTTAGTCTTGACGGGAAAATCTAATAGAATCTGATAGGCAACAAATTTTAAATCAATATTACATGGCGAAATAATAATTCATTAGAAGAGTTAAGTAGAGAATGCAAACTACTATCTTACATGTATGAATTTAAAGTTCATCGTCTATCTTTTATCCACATAACATCAATCGATATACATCTGGAATCAAATATTCATCTTTTGCTTTCTGAGCGAAAGATATTCATCGATTAATTAAGTATTCATTTAAACACTGTTCATTCATCTTTGCCTTCGGGGCGAAGATATTCTTGAAAATCATTCATCTTTGCACTTCTGGGCCAAAGATATTCTTAAAATCATTCATCTTTGCACTTCTGAATGAAGATATTCCATAATATCATCATTTAAGGCGAGGATGATGAAAATATTTTTTAAAGAAAGCGAATCGATGAAACAAAATGACAAGGATTAAGGATTAAGGATTAGTACTTGGTTTTATCCACGTCCAAAAATACCTCAAAAATAATCATAGTGGTGTAAAATTTGAGAATGATCAAAAACATGGATCTGATCGAAGTTAGTATCCGAATAGATATTTTGGACGAAAAGAAGAAATTTTATTTTTCGATTGAATAATCTTAGTATCGTGAATAGTCTTGAGTATCGTGAATAGTCAATATCATCGTGAATCAAACACCAAAAGATAGAAATTCCACAAAAACATCTTCACGCTTATGAAATAGTACTCGTGAATAGTAACTTCGTGAATAATAACTTCATGAATAGTAACTTCGTGAATAGTAACTCATGAATAGTAACCCGTGAATAGTAACCCAGAGCATGAAAAAGTTCCAAATTTGATAAAAACTTGGATCGACATTTAAACATAATGATATTGAAGAAATAATATCATTCTGAAAAAAAAATAATATCCACCCTCGAAGATCGGTCTTACAGCTAGAATCAGGGTATAGTCTTTGAAGGGAACTTGCACTAGTCTAGCAATACTCAAAGTATACTCAAAATACTCACAAGAATAAACTCGATAATATAGAGAGAAAACTTGATTTACGGTGTGATTTTCAATTCTAACCTAAGCACCTATTTATAGGAAAATGCTTAGAACACCAAGCGAAAAATTTAATAAAATAATAATATTATTTAAAAATCTTCTAAGCCCACCTTAGAAATCTGATTTCAGATCATTTATAACACATGTGAGCCACTCAAATTGCAACAAAAAACGTTTTTCTTACAAAAATATTTTAAACTTCCAAAAATCGATTATTTGAATCTTGAACTTCATAATTCATAATAAATAGCCCTTTCATCAGAAAATTCGAATCTCGCGTTTTTATAGGAAATTCAATTCTCTACAACTTTGCGGAAGAAAGTTTTTCCAAATTCCAAATAGAAATTGGCCAAAATCCTGAAGCGAGGCGATTTTCTACATTATAATCAAATTTGATCGATAAATGGGGTCCATGAGCATGTTTAACATGTTTTAAACATTTATTGCAACAAAAATACTCTTCCTCCTCGTATACTCATATATCCCACATTAGATTGTAAAAATATCACCATTAATATATTATTAAAATAATATATTTAAATGAATTATTTTATCGGAAAAAGATAAAATATTAATTTTCAACAATTGTCATTTTAAAATTTTCTCCATCTATATCCACATAAAATCAATATTTTCCTCATCATATAAATCAATAATTAATTATTCACAAATAATATTCTGAGAATCACTGATATTGTGACGAGGGGGTTCAGGAAAGAGGGGGCTTTCGATAAAATTTCTTAACTTCTTGGCGGCAATTAGGTGACCAAACCTCTCCTTAGATGAAACTTTCTAGACATTGCCAATAATGTTATCTAATAATATTATTCGGATAATATGAATTATTGCTTCGATAATGAAAAATCTTTGTGTAATGACAATTATTGAAACAACAATGATATAAAATATCAATGCTTGACAATTATTAACTTTCGATAAAATCTTTGAGCGATAATTCTTTGTAACCATTATTGAGTAGTGCCTTCTTACGTAAGAATCAATAATTGGTGCAATCTGGTATCTTCTTTGTTCGACAATGGCGTATTAGTGTTTTTAACCATAGGGTATTCAACGATATTACTTGATATAACAACTTCTGTGGTTATTTAAAAACAACTTATATTTGTCGTTTTCTTCATCCAATCGCTTTCCAGTTATGGGGCCCACACATGCATTGCTAGCTGCCGTCGTCGCGAATATTCCCAACGATCTGAATATTCCACGACCAACGAATATTCCCAAAGCGATAATGAATATTTTATAACCACTTGCTTATTTTGAAATATTTGCGTATTTAACCCTAACTATCCACATTAATCAAATCAACCCTTACTATTTCAAAATAATAAATAAAGGAAATTCCTTTTTATTTAAAAATTTGAGGTCTTCTGACCTCCCTCCTTATGAAATTTCATCCTCGAAATTGGCGTGCGTATTACAGTGTTTGAAAAGGTGAGGATACCTACGCTTTCATTTTCGTTTCAATTCCCAGTCATTTCCTCTATAAGCGTGATTCCTCCACAAAACTTTAACTTGTGGTATGACCTTTCTTAGCGTAGGACATGCTCCTTCTATCCAAGATCTTGTGGTGCCTCCTCATCGTTAAGTCTTGGCTTATCTCGTCCGGTTACAACTTCGATAGCGTGGTTGGGTCTTTCACATATTCTGAAATACGGATATGTGAAACACATTATGAACACGAGACATACTTTCGGAGATAACGAAGTCTATAAACTACATTTCCTACTCGGTCGAGAATTTGAAATGGACCCGATAAATGCGTGGATTGAGCTTTCCTCTCTTCCCAAATCTTGTAACTCCCTTCCATGGAAGCAACTTCATGACAATACATGATCCCTACATTTAAATTCCGTCCTTTCGATGAAGATCGCATAACTCTTTTGTCGATCTTGTGCCGTTTGTATCGTTGTCGAATCATTTGGATCTTTTTCGGTGATAAATACGTCTTAACTTTCGGGTCCCAATGATGAAAATTAGGTATCGTCACCCATCTTGGGTGCGCCACTTACATGGTACATAAATTCAAATACTGACTTACTAATATAAGCGTAGGTATGCAATCGACATAAGCGTGAGTTTGAATACAAATATTGTCTACTAGATATTATCTGAACTCAAAAGGAGTCCTCATTACAACTATTATCACCTTATTTCACGAAATAGTGAGGACTACTAATCTTATCCTCTGGACCATTACTTACGTTCCCAGGCTAAATCCCGGTATGTTCTCATTTCACGAAGAAACGGTGAAAGAAAGGTGAGCTCAACTAGCCCGATAAAAATATTATGACTAAGATAATGCGAATAAATTATCATTAGCCTTGACGATGTTAAGCGATAAAATACAATAGACAACGGTTTAAGCTGCGGTGAATAAGCGATCCATTAAAAAAATCGAGTAGAGAATAAAATCTACTATCTTTTAGGTTTTAAAGGTTTTCATCAATTTTTATCATTTGAGACTCGAAACAATAAATAAACCACCACATCTAATCATCCACACCCACGGTCGAGGATTTTCATCAAATTATCGATGGTCAAATGACTATCTTAGAATCACCCACAGTCATAATCATACCAAAAACTATCCATCAACTTTGCATTCAGAATACTTGAGGACTTTTGTCACATCATTTATATCAAGTCGTGATTATCTGGAATGATCCACAGTCGTAATCATACTAAGTTCATCTATCTTGCGTAAGCGAAGATAACATAATATAACATGAGGATGATGACATGACATAATAATTCAATAAAACAAGTTCAAAATTATTTAATCCATGAATTATTAACGTCAAATTGTCGACATAATCTTGTTTTTAAGTAGAGTAAAATTCAAGAATGATCGGAAGAATATTTCCATGAAAAGATCTTTGGATGAAAGCATGAATATCGAGGATATTCTACTAATTTCATGGAGTATAGAAGTCAAAGTTTTAACCATTTGGGTATAATAAAGAATGGAATAACAAAAGAAATCACCGTGCATGCGGTGCCTTGGCATAGGCGAGTTATTCAACGAATAATAATAACGGAACGGTCGGTGAAATTCACACGCAAGCGGGATGTTCAACAGAATAATAAAGATGGAACCCGGTCCGGTGTAAAACACACGAGATAGGATATTCAGCGAGAATGATAAAAAGCGCGAACCGGTCGGGTGTAAAACACTTGAGACGGGATGTTCAGCGAATAATAAAAAAAAGCGGAACCGGTTCGGTGTAAAACACTAGAGCGGGATGTTCAGCGAGAATAATAGAAGAATGTCACCAAGTATAGGGTAATGCCGCGTATGAGTTATTCAACGAGAATAATAAGCGATGGAATAACATAAGGATTTCACCAGTATAGGGTATCTGGCGTATCTGAGGTTATGTATAGGGTATACCACTTTTACGAGTTATTCAACGAGAATAATAATGAATGGAATAACGAAGTTCTCTTCGAAGAAAGAATAACACCCACTTACAGTAAAAAAATGAATATAGAAGTAGTGAAGTAGCGAATACTTATTCTTCTTAACTTTAATAATTTTCTCTCATAAACCTCTCTATAATTTCTCTCTACAGAGTTTGATGAATTAAATAAGAAAATAATGAAGGAATGAGCTTATTTATAGGAAAATGGAATGCGTAGTAACTAATCCATGAGCGGTCAGTTGATTTACTTTAATCGGCGGTCCATATTTAAAAGAAAAATCTTTTAAATAAAATATAATATATTCTATTTATATAAAAACATTTTACTATATCTGAAACCTTTATGCAATCTTATGCAAAACAACTTTATGCAAAACACTTATACGACACTATCGTAATAAAATATAATATATTACATTTATAGAATAACTTTAATAAAGTATTACTATTTTATATAAAAAGATGTTTACATTTTATTACGTTAATAATCTGAATAAAACAAAAGCGTCGTTATCATTATAATAATTCATATTATTAATCGAATGATAATGGAATCAAATAGGTGACTTCTCACATAAGCATCGATAATCGAATCTGGTAATATTTTTTGTCGACCACACGTATTCTTGTACTTTTACTGAGGTAGTTCAGCGATAACCACGGTAAAACTTCAGTAGTTATTTGATAAAATATTTTTGTCGTTTTCTCGATCAAAGCAATAATTACATTATGGGGTCCACCATGATTTGGTAGTTATGCGAATATTCCTGCTAAGCAAGAATATTCCCAGACCAATCGAATATAATATAACCACTTGCATACTTTGCAAAATTTATAAATACTACCCACACTATAATATTATCTCAAATTCACACCATAATATTAAAAATTATTTAAACAAAATTTAAATCTTTATTGATAAAATCTGGGGTCTCACGATCTCCCTCCTTATGGAATTTAAGCCCTCGAAATTAGAATGCGTACACAGTGATATGATAAAGAGGTGAGGATACCTTGAATACCTTTATCGTTGAAAATATTAAATTCATCTTTGAAATCCGCGAAGATATTCATTAACAATTCATTTTGCATTAACATATTTATTAACATTCATTTTGCTTTCTGAATTAAAAGATATATAAGCTATAAAACCAATAATCTTTGAGACTTCGACAATAGTATCCAACCATGAATTATCCATACACTCTTGGCTAAGGATATTCGTGTTTTCAATTCTGATCGTGATTATCTTAGAATAATCAAGTGGTCGTAATCATACCAAATCTATCGATACTTTTCTGACGAAGATGACTTTTACCACATCCATGAATTAATATTTCATTCTTTGAGACTCATTTCGATAATTAATCCATATCATCGAATCATCCACCTTTCTGACGGGCGAGGATATTCATTAGTATCACGACCACGAATTATCCATACACTTCTGACGAAGATAATCGTGTATTCATTAGTATCCGACCACAAATTATCCGTACACTACGACGAAGATAATTGTGTATTCATTAGTATCCGACCACAAATTATCCATGCATGACGAAGATAATTGTGTATTCATTAGTATCCGTATTCATTAATTGTATTCATTAGTATCGACCACAAATTATCCATACACTACGGCGAAGATAATTGTGTATTCATTAGTATCACGACCACAAATTATCCATACACTTCTGGCGAAGATAATTGTGTATTCATTAGTATCCGACCACAAATTATCCATACAAAAGATTATCCATACACTTACGGCGAAGATAATTGTGTATTCATTAGTATCACGACCACAAATTATCCATACACTACGGCGAAGATAATTGTGTATTCATTAGTATCGCGACCACAAATTATCCATACACTTATCGGACGAAGATAATTGTGTATTCATTAGTATCCGCGACCACAAATTATCCATACACTTTCTGACGAAGATAATTGTGTTTTCAATTACGGTTATGATTATCTTAGAACAATCCACGGTCATAATCATACCAAGTCCATCCATCTATACTACTGAGGCCCACGAGATGACTTTCAACGTAATATAAGCGTGAGGATAATGATATAAAGAATCGATCGAATGAGATAAAGGATAAATATTAAACATTTATAATATAATTTATCCGAGTTCAAGAATATCCCATGTGTTATCAATCATAATAATCTCATAATCTAATATCATTAATATTATAACAATATTTTAATCACTTCTTAAATTTATAAACAATTTATCTCGATTGTTTTACGCTTTTACCATATAATGCATTTAATCATTCAAAAATGCCATACTCATAAAATATCATCACCAATTATCAAATCCTCATCAAAAAATATGCATATACTACATATAGGATTCTCTAGCCATAAAATCCTATTTTTCAACTTTGTTACTTCACATAACATATTTAACTCATATGTTAAGTAACTAAACTATTTTCATGAAAATACCAAATCAGTCCCAAAAATATTTCTTTTACGGGATTTAGCATAATATAGTCCCATAATGAAAATATATTTTTCTCTAATTTTTAAAATTCATTTACTATTTTTCAAAAATCAATTTCTAATTAATTCCTTAAGAAATTAGCTACCTCAAGTTTAACTCCAAAATTCCCAAATCTTGGCAGGACCTTACACATGTTAACGTGAGCTTCTAGTTTAAATTTCATGGTCGTCGGAGTTATAGAACTTTCCGGTTATAGCGTTTTTAAATCGGAAAAACCTAAATATTGAAATAGTCATAACTTGCTCATTTTAAGTCGAATGAGCTCATTTTTGGACAGGAGGTACTTTATACCATATACCTTCATGTCCCAAAAGGCCAGAATTTTTCTCATAATTTAAGTGGCCGAAACAGCCCCTTAAAGTTTCTGGGCGATAGCATTTTCGAAATTTACAGCTTTGGCCTCCTTTGCTAAAATCAGTCCACACAAAATCTACAACACCTTTTCCAGTAATTCCACTTGGATTAGTTAGGTAACTCATAGATCTAACTCTAGGACTTGACCACATTCAAAAATTCAAAATATAATAAGAGATATGGTCAATTGAATTTCATATTCGTTTTTCACCAAAATCGATTTTCAACTCTTTGTGATTTCTAAGAAACTTTCATGTTTTCACATACTAACCAACATAACTCATCATAAAACTTACTAATACTTCATATACCCATGATTTTCATTATTCAATGCTTTTATTATGACTTTCATCATAAACCACGTAAAGCTGATCATTTTAGTTGAAGAAATATTTGAGGTTTAAGAAATGGGTTTTTATCTTTGGGGTCGATACAAAATTCGATTTCACGCTCTAGGGTAGGCTAGGAAATCTTCAAGAATCGTCAAAAATTTATTAATGATAGAAATATCATTCAAAGCTGTTACTCTCGTCGAAGACTTGGATAGTACGTCACATTGATACCATTGTGACTTACATCCCTTAACACAGATAGCACCTCACAATGATACCTATAAACTTGCCATCTTCATTCCGATGTAAGCCTCTGAAAAAATCGGCGGTGCATTCCACACAGGAAGTCAACAACGAAAGGATCGGGGCTCTTTACTTATGGCTTGATATAACGATGATTAACTTTAGGATTTGGTTACTTTGAATTAGTATAACGGGTTGGTTAGGAATATGAAAGCTAACAACCTTACAAAAAGAATAATGAGTAGTTAATCAATTGTTTTCAAAAATTACCTCAAAGGCAAGTATTTTCAAAGAGATAAGATCGACGAATTAGCGTGAAAGTGTTTATTTGAATTAACAAGATTAAAAAATAGTGGAGATAGCGAAGGTTCTCTTAACGAAGTTTGACCCGATAAGTCAAAGTCTAACTTCTCGGAGTCAAATTTAAGCGTTGAGCATAACTAGAGAGATAAAATAATGGGTAGAACAGGTATCTAATAAAAGTATAGACTTATGAAATTTATAATTAACTAACGTGATAACCCCGGGTTTCGGTTACTCACTTTTAAGTCGTGAAAAAAATCTTCCACCCTTAACCAGACTTTGTTTTGTTCCATGATTTCCTTCATTGGTGCCCCGATCCATATCGACTTGACTTGGTGCGCTGATGAAATCGAGCTAAATGACCTTCTCTGTTGGAAATTCCAATTCTATTACTTTGCCATGATTACCAAAGTGGTTTCCATTTTGGCTTTATTCCGATCGATTTCCCCATGACTGGTTATCATTGTTACGATGATTTTACCCATGCATGATTATTATCGTTTGTTGGATTCTTCTTTTTTTGGTGATCTTTGATTTTTTAAATTCTCGATTCAAACTTTAATATCTTACATTTTATTGATAGCATTTTTGTTCGAGCATCACATATCGGGTTAATTTTGAATTGTTGTATCCCTTTGTTCCACGATGATTATTGATTCTTACCATTCTTCTAGCTCACGAACAATTTTGTAATTCGATGGTTGATCATTTTTTAACGATTCTCCTTTGGTTCCTCTTAAATGATTATAAACTTTGGTTAGGTTATCTGCATTAGCTTTGGTCTGACAATTAGTTCTTCATTTCTCCCTGGATATCTCAATTTGTTCTCTTCGATTTGCTTATCTCGATTAGTGATTAAAGGTGTCATTTCACATTCACTCTCATTGTGAATATTTTGGATGCCATTTCAAACTTTGACAAAACAAGGGTTAATTAACATATCACATATTATCCTATACTACGTGAGCCAATTAAATACCAAATAAACTTAGGTAGGTCATCTTAGCGAAGAATTCCCGTCTCTCCCCTCTAGTTCTTATTCTCACATCTTAGCGGGGATCGTATCCTAAGCTACGATACCAAGCTGTGGCGCCCCCAAATTAGGTATCGTCACCCGTCTTGGGTACGCCACTTACATGGTACATAAATTCAAATCTGACTTCTTAATATAAGCGTAGGTATGCAATCGACATAAGCGTGAGTTTGAATACAAATATTGTCTACTAGATATTATCTGAACTCGAAAGGAGTCCTCATTACAACTATTATCACCTTATTTCACGAAATAGTGAGGGACTACTAATCTTATCCTCGGACCATTACTTACGTTCCCAGGCTAAATCCCGGTATGTTCTCATTTCACGAAGAAAAACGGTGAAAGAAAGGTGAGCTCAACTAGCCCGATAAAATATTATGACTAAGATAATGCGAGAATAAATTATCATTAGCCTTGACGATGTTAAGCGATAAAATACAATAGACAACCGGTTTAAGCTGCGGTGGAATAAGCGATCCATTAAAAAGTCAGTAGAAATAAAATCTACTATCTTTTAGGTTTTAAAGGTTTTCATCAATTTTTATCGTTTGAGACTCGACAATAAATAAACCACCACATCTAATCATCCACATACCCACGATCGAGGATTTTCATCAAATTATCGATGGTGCGTGACTATCTTAGAATCACCCACAGTCATAATCATACCAAAAACTATCCATCAACTGCATTACAGACCCTTTGAGGACTTTTGTCACATCATTTATATCAAGTCGTGATTATCTTAGAATGATCCACAGTCATAATCATCATAAAGTTCATCTATCTGCGTAAGCGAAGATAACATAATATAACATGAGGATGATGACAATGACATAATAATTCATAAAACAAGTTCAAAATTATTTAATCCATGAATTATTAACGTCAAATTATCGACATAATCTTTGTTTAGTGAGAGTAAAATTCAAGAATGATCGGAAGAATATTTCCATGAAAAGATCTTTGGATGAAACCTTGAATATCGAGGATATTCTACTAATTTCATGGAGTATAGAAGTCAAAGTTTTAACCAATTTGGGTATAATAAAGAATGGAATAACAAAAGAAATCACCGTGCGTGCGGTGCTTGCGCATAGGCGGAGTTATTCAGCGAGAATAATAATAACGGAACCGGTCGGTGAAATTCACATTCTGCAAGCGGGGATGTTCAACGAGAATAATAAAGATGGAACCGGATCCGGTTAAAACACACGAGATAGGATATTCAGCGAGAATGATAAAAGGCGGAACCGGTCGAATTGTAAAACACCTGAGCGAGATGTTCAGCGAGAATAATAAAAAAGCGGAACCGGTCGGTGTAAAACACACAGAGACGAGGATGTTCAGCGAGAATAATAGAAGAATGTCACCAAGTATAGAATTAAGCGCGTATACTGAGTTATTCAACGAGAATAATAAGCGATGGAATAACATAAGGATTTCACAGTATAGGGTATCTGGCGTATCTGAGGTTATGTATAGGGTATGCCACTTTTTACGAGTTATTCAACGAATAATAATGAATGGAATAACGAAGTTCTCTTCGAAGAAAGAATAACACCACTACTAGTAAAAAAAATGAATATAGAAGTAGTGAAGTAGCGAAATACTCTTCTTTCTATAATTTTCTCTCTATAAACTTCTCTACATAATTTCTCTCTAGAGAGTTTGATGAATTAAGTAAGAAAATAATGAAGGAATGAGCTTATTTATAGGAAAATGGAATCGTATAGTAACTAATCCATGAGCGGTCCAGATTGATTTACTTTAATCGGCGGTCCATATTTAAAGAAAAATCTTTTAAATAAAATATAATATATTCTATTTATATAAAAACATTTTACTATGCAAACATTTATGCAATCTTATGCAAAACACTATATAAAAACTCTTATGCGACACTATCGTAATAAAATATAATATATTACATTTATAGAATAACTTTAATAAAGTATTCTATTTTATATAAAAGATGTTTACATTTTATTACGTTAATAATCTGAATAAAACAAAAGCGTCGTCGTTATCATTATAATAATTCATATTATTAATCGTGATAATGGAATCAAGTGGTGACTTCTCACATAAGCATCGATAATCGATCTGGGTGTCTTCTTGTCGACCACTGCGTATTCTTGTACTTTTTTCTACTGAGGTAGTTCAGCGGTAACCACGGTAAAACTTCATAGTTATTTCGATAAAATATTTTTTTGTCGTTTTCTCGATCAAAATGATATTACATTATGGGGTCCACCAATGATTGGTAGTTATCTGAATATTCCTGCTAATAGATATTCCCAGAAACCAATCGAATATAATATAACCACTTGCATACTTTGCAAAATTTATAAATCTACCCACATTTATAATATTATCTCAAATTCACACCATAATATTAAAAATTATTTCGACAAAATTTAAATCTTTATTGATAAAATCTGGGGTGATCTGAATAAGTCTAGGTATGAAGCGGAAGGAAGACCCATGTAAAAATCCATAGTAATGTGTTCCCCACTTCCATTCCGGAATCTCAGTGGTTAAGCAGCGGACCCTTAGGTACTAGATGCTCACGCCTTTGCGTTAGCAAGTTAAACACATGAGATAAACTTTGCAATCTCTCTCTTATATTGTTCCACAAAATGTATGTCGAAGATCACGATACATTTTAGTACTTCGGGATGGATTGCAAATAGCGTATTGTGTGCCTCCATCGTAATCTTGTACTTCAAATCAGTCGTTAGGAACCTGAAAAGTCTAGAGTGGACTCGAGTATTCCTTCTTCATCGATTCTAAACTTAGGAATAGCTCCTTCTTGTACTTTCTTCTTACATACGCATCAACTCGGGATTGGTGGCTTGAATGACCTTAACTTTTCTATTAAAGTTGGCTCTGTCGTATATCTTGACATCATCGCTTTCGTTCACGCATATGATCTTCTTTCGATAAATCGTCATTTTACGTTAAACTTTACGGGGATGGTATTGAATAGTGTGATTAAGTAGTCTTTCAATAGCTTTCGAGCCAAGCGTCATTTGCTTGCGTGTTGAGTTCTTTTGAGTGAAGAAATATTTAAGGCTTTTATGGTGCAATATATCTCCACTTTCTCCCCATATAGATAGTGCCTCCATATTTTTAGCGAAAAGCATTTCTTTGCCGACTCTAGATCATGAGTAGGATAATTCCTCTCATACTCTTTAAGTTGTCATGAGGCATAAGCTATGACTTTCCCGTGTTGCGTGAGAACACATCTAACCCTTTGCACGAAGCATCATTTGTAGATAACAAATCCATCCAGAACGGATGGTATTGTTAGAAACAGTCTTAGAAATAAGTCTCTCTTAAGCTCTTGGAAACTTTTCTCGCATTCTTGCTCGAAGCGAATTTTGTATCCTTAGGGTTAGTTTGAGTTAATGGAGTAGCGATTAGAAAACCGCTTCCACGAATCTCAGATAATAACCGGCTAAGCCCAAAAAGCTCGTCTTGATCACAAACTTGGTTGCTCCCGACTTTGTATTGCTTGATCTTGGCCGGATCAGCGGATACTCCATGTTTGACACCACGTGCCCAAGGAATGCTACTTCCTCGAGCGAACTTCGCATTTCTTGAATTTGGCATATAGTTGGTTTTCACGAAGCCTTTGGAGTACCGACTTCAAATGGTGCTCATGATCTTCACGACTTTTGGAATATATGAGGATGTCATCAATAAAACAACAACGAATTGATCCAAATATTCCTTGAATACTCGGTTCATCATATCCGTGCCCGCGAGGAGCATTAGTTAGTCAGAAAGACATGACTAAAATTCATAATGCCCATCTAGGGGAGTTACGGGCGGTCTTTGGAATATCCTCGGTTAATCTTGGTGATGATATCGAGCGAAGATCGATTTTTGAAAAGAATTGTACCCTTACGGTTGGTCAAACAAGTCATCAATCGACGGTGGGATACTATTCTTGATGGTGACATGGTTTCGATTCCAGATAGTCGTCTGAAATCGCATACTCCGTCTTTCTTCTTTCTGAATAAATCGGGAGCACCCCGAGGAGATGTCTTGGGGCCAGAATGAAATCGATGTCAACAATTCACGTAGTTGGACCTTTAACTCTGAAGTTCAATAGGAGCCATTCGATATGGGGTTTTAGAAATGGGCTTTGTGCGGGGTTCAAGATCAATAAAGAATTGACTTCACGTTACGGGGTAGGCAGGGAAGTTCTTGAAAATCGTCGGAAAATCGATAACAGCGGAATATTATTCAAATTTGGCGTGTCTTTATTCAAATCCATAACATGGGCTAAGAAAGCTTGACATCAGTTTTTAATAAGCGAATAGCTTTATGATTAGATATAGCGATGATTGATTTTAATGGTTTAGTTGCTTGAATTAAATACAACGGGTTGGTTAGGAATATGAAAACTAACAACCTTAAGAAAACAATCAATTTTGGCATGATGAGTAGTTAACGATCGATCCTAAAATCACATCAAAAGCAAGTATCTTTAAAGAGATAAGGTCAGCGGGTAAGGTAATGGTGCCAACTTGAATCAAACAAGATTTATAAGCGATGGATGTGATGAAAGTTTCTCTAGCGGAGTTTCCACGAGATAGGTCAAAGTCTAATTTCTCGGGAGTAAAGTTTAAGCGTTGAGCACATGCGGAGAGATAAATGAATGGGTATGCCGGTATCAAGTAAGGTATAAACTTAGCAGAATTTATAAATAGCTTACCCGTGATCACTTCGTTTGGGTTCCTCGCATTATGACCGATCCATGACAAGCGCTCTTCCGGAATCGTTGACTTTGACTTTTAGAGACGATCTTTTGAGTCCGCAGTTCCATTGAACTAGGTTTCTCTCTTGTCTGATCTCGGCGATATGTCCTTCCTTTCCTGATTATAGCATACCTTGAGCTGTTGTGGGCGGTTTGGACTAATATGTCCCTCTTTTCGCATTTGTAGCATATAATGGGGTGGTGGTTCTCCTCCACTTAGAACCGATTCTTCTTGCCCTTTGTCATCTTCACATGAATTAGTTGTTAAATCTCCTCTTTTAAAATCTCCTCATTTCTACTTCTTCTATTTTCATGGCCATGATTACCACGAGTGGTTACCATTTTTGTCCGTCTGTTTCTTTCTTTGCGAGTTATCATTATTACATTGGCTAGCTTTATCTACGATCTGATCTGGTTGTGGTCCTCGGTTGGCCGTACTTTCGTTATCTCGCTTCTAATAATTGAGCCACATTTACAACATCTGAATAAGAGAAAATTTATGAGAAATGAGATCTTGGCGTATCTTGGGGTTTGAACCTCTAAAAACATCCAGCGTCATCGTTCCTCATTCTCCACCAAATGAGGTCTGAGCACGGATAACTCTATGAACTTTGCCTCGTCTTGAGACACAATGTCGTATTGTTTTGTTCAATCGATGAACTCCACTTCCTTCCCGTATAGCCGAACACTTTTCGGAAAGTATTTGTCATTAAATAGCTTCTGAAAGCGTCTCCCAGACATCTTGAGTCTTGGTTTGGATGGAGTGCAACTTCCGAGACTCCCACCGATGATCTGCCTGCCACGGAAACATAAAGGTGGCGAATGGAACCTTCTGTTCCTCAAATGCATCCCAGACATCGAATATCTTGGTAATTTGTTTGACCCGTGTTTCCGCCGTGATCGGATCGGCTTTCCCTTAAATTACAGTGGTCTGACTCTTTGAGCTAACTTGGTGTGACAACTTGGTAATTCTTATCATTTTCTCTGTATTTTGAACACGAGTCTCCACTCGTGCGATTTTTGCGTGAGCTATGAAAAAGCTTAAAACATCCTCGTTCATCATCTGCTTTCGATTGGTGTTGTTCGCGGGAGGAACATTGCCCGACTGTTGCCACGTTCTCCTCGTTGGTGAGTCTGAGCATCTCCACGGTCTCATTTCCATTGTTAATATTCTCGATCGACATTCTCAAATCTTGTCGTAAAACAAGGGTTAATTAAAGAAATCAATATATCACATAATATCCCTATATCTTGACCAACTAACAAATAAGCTTAGGTAGGACACCTTTAGCGAAGGATTTACTCGTCTCTCCCCTCTGATTACATTCCCCGATCTCATGCGGAGATCGTATCCTAAACTCTTATACCAATTGTGATGCCCCCAAAATAGGTATACATCACTTTTACGAGTTGTCGTCGTGATGCGAAACAACTACAACTTTATTATTACAACGATAAAAGCGTGAGTTTGAATACAAATATTATCTTACAGACAATATCTATACTCAAATAAATCCTCATCACATTTATTGATACATTATTTTACAAAAATGGTGAGGACTACTAAACAATCATTTCTAAAACCTTCATTCCATACCCAGGCTAAATCTTCATTATATTCTAGCCTCCACGAGAAAAAATGGAACAAAAAGGAAAAGGGTGAGCTCAACTAGCTTCGATAAAGAATATTATGACTAAGATAATATCTGACAAATTATCGTTAGTCTTGACGAGGAAAAATCTAATAGAATCTGATAGACAACAAATTTTAAATCAATATTATGCATGGGAAATAATAATTCATTAGAAGAGTTAAGTAGAGAATGCAAACTACTATCTTACATGTATGAATTTAAAAGTTCATCGTCTATCTTTTATCCTGTAACATCAATCGATATACATCTGGAATCAAATATTCATCTTTTGCTTTTCTGAGGCGAAGATATTCATCGATTAGTCATATTCATTTAAACACTGTTCATCTTTTGCACTACTGGGCGAAAGATATTCTTGAAAATCATTCATCTTTTGCTACTTCTGAGAAAGATATTCTTAAGAAATCATTCATCTTTGCTTACTCTGAGGCGAAAGATATTCCATAATATCATCATTTAAGGCGAGGATGATGAAAATATTTTTTAAAAAGCGAATCCGGTGAAACAAAATGACAAGGATTAAGGATTAAGGATTAGTACTTGGTTTTATCCAGTCAAAAATACCTCAAAAATAATCATAGTGGTGTAAAATTCAAGAATGATCAAAACATGGATCTGATCGAGTTAGTATCGAGAATATATATTTTAGACGAAAAGAAGAAATTTTATTTTTTTAAATTGAATAATCTGTAGTATCGTGAATAGTCTTAGTATCGTGAATAGTCTTAAATATCGTGAATAGTAACTCAGGCCAAAAATAGAAATTCACAAAAAAATCATCTTTTAATGAATAGTACTAGTGAATTATAACTTTCGTGAATAGTAACTTCGTGAATAGTAACTTCATGAATAGTAACCCATGAATAAGTAACCCAGAGCATGAAAAAGTTCCAAATTTGATAAAAACTTGGATCGACATTTGACATAATGATATTGAAGAAATAATATCATTACGAAAAAAATAATATCCACTTACCTCGAAAGATCGATCTTACAAGCTAGAATCTAAGATATAGTCTTTGAAGGAACTTGCACCATCTAGCAATACTCAAAGTATACTCAAAATACTCACAAGAATAAACGATAATATAGAGAAAAAACTTGATTTTTACGGTGTGATTTTCAATTCTAACATAAGCACCTATTTATAGGAAAATCTTTAGAACACCCAAGCGAAAATTTAATAAAATAATAATATTTCTTAAAAATATTCAAGCCCACCTTAGAAATCTGATTTCAGATCATTTATAACACATGTGAGCCACTCAATTACAAAAAAATATTTTAAACTCCAAAATCGATTATTTGAACTTGAACTTGATAATTCATAATAAATAGCCTTTCATCAGAAAATTCGAATCTCGCGAGTTTTTATAGGAATTTCAATTCTCTACAACTTTGCGGAAGAAAGTTTTCCAAATTCCAAGTAGAAATTGGCCGAAATTCACAAGCGAGGCGATTTTCACGGTTATAATCAAATTTGATCGATAAATGGGGTCCATGAGCATGTTTAACATGTTTTAAACATTTATTGCAACAAAAATACTCTTCCTCCTCGTATACTCATATATCCCACATTACGTTGTAAAAATATCATAGTTAATATATTATTAAAATAATATATTTAAATGAATTATTTTATCGAGAAAAAGATAAAATATTAATTTTCAACAATTGTCATTTAAAATTTTCTCCATCTATATCCACATAAAATCAATATTTTTCTCATCATATAAATCAATAATTAATTATTCACAAATAATATTCTGAAATCATGATATTGATGACGAGGCGGTTCAGGAAGAGAGGCTTTCGATAAAATTTCTTTCTTCTTGGCGCATGATTAGGTGACGAAACCTCTCCTTGAAGCGAGAACTTTCTAGATTTGCCAATAATGTTATCTAATAATATTATTCGGATAATATGAATTATTGCCCGATAATGAAAAATCTTGTGTAATGACAATTATTGAAGCAACAATGATATAAAATATCAATATGTGAATTATTAACTTTCGATAAAATCTTTGAGCGGTAATTCTGTAACCATTATTGAGTAGTGCCTTCTACGTAAGAATCAATAATTGGTGCAATCTGGGTGTCTTCTTGTTGACAACGCAGCGTATTAGTGTGTTTTAACCATAGGGTATTCAGCGATATTAACTTGGTAACAACTCTGTAGTTATTTAAAAACAACTTTATTTATCGTTTTCTTCATCCAATAAATGCTTTCCAAATTATAGGGGCCCACAAAAGACCATCGATTAATATATTTTACAAACTCTTGGAAAAAGGGACATATCATTATTTGCCCTTACTGATAGTTTAGGTATCTTATAATTGTGGAAAAGAAGGATATATCGCTTTAAGAGTTATGCGGTATCGAAACCAGTCAGCGGGAATGGTGACTCAAAAGGATGTCGAAAGGTCAAAATCAGCGGTTCTGGAAGGCGTTTATACGTGGCCGTCAAAATCTGAGGAACGACGACGAAGTTAGCAGGGTTAGTTAATTATAAATTCTTGCAAAGTTTATACCTTACTTGAATCTGGGATTCTGCCCATTCTTTTATGTCTCTTCTTTGCGCTCAGCGTTTGAACTTGACTACGGAGAAATTAGACTTTGACCTGTTTATGGAGACTCAGTTAGGAAAACTTTCATTACATCCGTTGTTTAGAAATCTTGCTTGATTCGGGTTGGCCTATCACGTTACTGTTAACCTTATTTACATAGAGATATTTGCTTTTGATGTGATTTTAAGGTTAACTACTCATCATGCAAAATTGATTACTTTATTAAGGTTGTTAGTTTTCATATTCTAAAGCAACTTTGTTATTGAATTCAAGCAATCGAAACCATTGTAGTCAAACATTTTCATATCAAGCCATGAAGTCGTTCGTTTATTACGGATGTCGAGTTTTCTTAGTCCATGTTATGGATTTTAATAAAGAACACGTCGATTTTAATAATATTCTGTTGTTATTAATTTTTCTGGCGTATTTCTTGAAGAATTTCTTGGTTTACTTCAAAGGCGATATTAAATTTTGTATCGACTTTGAGCAAGATTTAAAAACTCATTTCTAAAATCTCATGTCGAATGGCTCTATTGAACTTGAGTTAAAAATTCAACTATAAATTTGGTACACGAGCCTTTATCTGGTGACTTCCTTTGTGTGGAATGCAAAAGCCCGAGACTCCGTAGGGACACCATATTAGATGCGATAATAAAGCGATGGGTGTCATTGTAGCGTCTTATCCAAGATTGGGATATGAGTCGTAGTTGAGAGTAACCTAAGTCGATGTCGAAATCGTAGCTTTACATGCTTAGTTGGTTATTATCGAAGATTTTGTGGAAAGATTTTCTCGAATCGCTACTCCATTAACGGGTGACTCGTAGAGATACAAAATTGAATGGAGCGAGGAATGTGGGAAGAGCTTGAAGAACTTCGAGAGGAGACTCATTTGACCACGTGTTTTGACCATGCCATCCTGGAAAAGCGAGCGTGGTAGGCGGCGTGTTGAGTAGAAGATGCATTATACAAATCTGAGTGCGATATTGTCAAAGACTAATTTAAGTATAATTTACAAATAATAGAGATGGAGATGAAAACTCTAGGTACCCGTGATGATATCTGAGTATAATCGACTTTAATCGATAAAGTTAAAGTTATTCGAAACTACTGCCGGGAGGGTGATGAATTTGAAGAAGGAGGTGCGAAGTTGTTATTTCAAAAGCAAGAATCGGTGAGGTGAGGAAAGCTCGAACCTTGATTTATTAATCCATTTGAAATTCTCGTCGAATAAGAATTGTGGCCTATAAACTTCGTTTCTGCTTGAAGTATGTGGCGTGTTCATGCGCGTTTTTCACGTATCGATGTTACGTAAATATGTGGACGACCGAACCACGTCGTTGAGTTATAACCGGACGAGATAATAGAAGACTTAACGTCTGAGGAGGTACTGTCGAGATCTTGGATAGGAAAGAACATGTCACATATCTTAGAGGTTATACCACAAGTTAAGGTTTTGTGGAGAAACCATCTTTATTGAGGAAATGACACAGGGAGTTGGAAGCGGAAATGAAAGCGAGGTATTCTCATCTTTTGAAACACACAGTGCGTCACGTCGATTTAGAGGGCGAAATTTCATAAGGAGGGAGGTTGTAAGACCCCAATTATTAATAAATGAAATTTATTTTCCTCTATTTATTATTTTGAAATAGTAAGGGTTGATTCGATTAATGTGGATAGTTATGGGTAAAATCTGTGAATATTTGAAAATAAGCAGTGGTTATAAAATATTCATTGTTGTCGGGGAATATTAGTTTGGTGGTGGAATATTCTTCTTTGTCGGGAATATTAAATGCAATGACCTGCGATCTTTTAATGGGCCCCCATGCTTGAGCGATTGGATGAAGAAAGCGACAAATATAAGTTATTTATAAATAACGGCGTAGTTATTCTGGTTAATATGTTGGAATACCGGTTGGTTAAAACACATTAATACGCGTTGTTGAGCGATGGCACGGTATTGCACCAATTATTGATTCTTACGTGAAGGCCTTTACTCGATAATTATTACGATAATTCTTATTCGATTATTTTATTTTATTGATTCGATAATTCTTTGCGTTGATATTTTATATTCTTTATTGTTTTGATAAATTATCATTACGGTATTTTTCATTATCGAGACGATAATTCATATTATCTGAATAATATTATTGGATAACATTATTGGCGATGTCTAGAAAGTTACATTTAAGGAGAGGTTTGGTCACTGATAATTGGCGCCGATGAGGAGAGATCCTTATTGGAAAGCCCCTCTTTCTGAGGAGCGGCACAGTTGCGTGTCTTGTGATTACGTAATATTATTTGTGAATAATTAATTATTGATTTATATGATGAGGAAAATATTGATTTTATGTGGATATAGATGGAAAAATTTTTAAAATGACAATTGTTGAAAATTAATATTTTATCTTTTTACGATAAAATAATTCGTTTAAATATATTATTTTAATAATATATTAATGATGATATTTTACGATGAATGTAGGATATATGAGTATATGTGGAGGAGGAGTATTTTTGTTACCAAAAATATTTAAAGCATGTTTTATGTGTTAAATGGACCCCATTTCTTGGTGAAATTTGATTATAGCACATAAAATCGCTTGGTTTGTGGATTTCGGTCAATTTACATTTGGAATTTGAAAAAACTTTCTTACGAAAAGTTGTAGAAATTGAATTTTCTATAAAATGTTGCGAGATTGAATTTTACGATAAAAGGGCTATTTATTATGAATTATTGAAGTTCCAAAGCTAAAATAATTGATTTTGGAAGTTTAAATTATTTTAAATTAGAAAAACGTTTTTTCATTTTTGAAACTCATTTAACATGTGATTAGGTGGCGAGAATTGATTGTTAGTGTGCGTGTGAAGTTGTGGAAAAAATATATAATATTTAATAAATTTTACTACTTTGGTGTTACAAGCATTTTCTATAAATAGGGTCTTGGGTTAGAATTGAAAATCACATCGAAGCGAAATTTCTCTCTCTATATTATCGGCGTATTTTTGTGAGTATTTTGAGTATACTTTGAGTATTGTTATATGATTGCGAGTTCAGTCATAGCTTATATCAGGTGTTTAATTTAAAATCTTGATCTTTTCGAGGTAAGGATGTTATTTTATTCGAAAATGATATTATTTCTTGATATCATTATCTTTAGAAATATTGGTTGGAAATTTTTATCAAATTTGGAACTTTTTAATGTCGAGTTACTATTCATTCTTATTCTTGATTCTTATTCACGAGTTCTTATTCACGAGTACTATTCCGTGAAGATGATGATGTTTTGGGAAATTTTATCTTTTTGGTGTAAGATTCTTATTCACGTATATAGCCTTTATTCACGAATCTGAATTCATTTGAAAAAAAATGAAATTTCTTCTTTTGTCCAAAATATCTATTATGGATACTAAACTTTGATTGTATCCGTGTTTTGATCATTCTTGAATTTTACTCCACTCACGATTACTTATGAAGTATTTTTGAACTTGGATTGTTTAAAATCTGAATCCTTAATAATTATTCTTTTGTTTCCTTTGGATTCATTTCCTTTAAAATATTTTTCATCATCCTCGGTCTTAAATGATGATATTCTTGAATATCTTTGGCTGTGGTGCAGATGAATGATTTCTTGATGAATATCTTTGGCTCGTGGTCTGAAGATGAGCAGTGTTGAGATGAATATGGCCAAGGCGATTAATATCTTTGGCCGTAGTGCAAGATGAGCAGTGTTTAGATGAACATGATCAAGCTGATGAATATCTTTGGCACATGTAGTGCAAAGATGAATATTTGATTCGAGATATATATTGATTGATATTACGGGGGATAAAATATCGACGATGAGCTTTTAAATTCATATATAGAAGATAGTAGTTTGCATTCTACTTAACTCTTAAATGAATTGTTGTTTTATTGCGATTGTTGATTTAAAACTAGTTGTCTATTGTATTCTATTAGATTTTTTCCTGTTGGAGACTAACGATAATTTGTTGTATATTATCTTAGTCGTAATATTCTTCTTTGGGCTAGTTGAGCTCACCACTTTTCCTTGTTGTTCCATTTTTCTCTCTCGGGAGGCGAGAATGTAGCGAAGTCTTAGTCGGGGTATGGAATGAAAGTTCTAGAGAGTTGTTTAGTAGTCTTCACCATTTTGTAAAATAATGTATCAATAATTGTGATGGGATTTATTTGTGTGTGGATATTATCTGAAGACAATAATTGTATTTAAACTCACATTATATATGTTGTGCGTATTTTTACACGACAAATGTATTAATAAAGTTGTAGTTATTTACGTACCATGTATTTGGCGACTTCGAGAATGGGTTGGATGGAATGGACCTATTTTGGGGGCGTCACGGAGCTCTTCTGCAAGTCCTTCTTATTGTAGAATCGTCGATTCGACCCGGTTAGATGCGGCGTTCGATGTGGATATCGTGAAAGCGCTTGATCGGTTTGTATTGCGTTGGAGATTCGAGGCGCAGTTGGTTTTAGATTCTCGTTTTTCATATTCAGTATAATCTCTAAACGTCTGAATTAATTGATTTTTCGCATGGATCCTGTTTTAGGGTTTCGGAAATTACTTTAAAATTTTAAATTTTCGCTGCGTTTTTGTGCCTAAAATCCAACAAATAGGTGCTTAGGTTAGAATTGAAAATCACACCAGAAACTGAAGTTTTATCTCTATTTCTCTCTCTATATTATCGAGTTTATTCTTGTGAGTATTTTGATATCTTGAGTATTGCTTTATCTGGTCTGAGTTAGATTCGGCGTTATTCGGTCGGAAATCTTTGCTCTTTTTGAGGTAAGGGATAGTAAAGGGATTTTAAGGGATTGAAAGGGATGTTATTTTCTTAAAGTAAGTGATATTATTTCTTGATATCATTATGTTGAAATATTGGTTTGAACTTTTATCAAATTTGAAACTTTTTATGTTGGGGTTCTTATTCACGATTCTTATTCACGACGGTTCTTATTCATGAGTTATTATTCACAGATTCTTATTAATGGGTACTATTCACTTTACAAAATTGGTTTCTTTTTCTAACAAATTATAGTTGATTTATGAATATTACTCTGGAGATTAAAACTATGTATTGATTATATTGATTTTATTATCATATATAACATTTTATAACCACGATGTTGAAATTCTCTTTCCTTTGGAGTGTAAAGATGGGTAGATTATTGGTATGATCATGACTAGGGTTCTCTTTGACCCGGTGGTGAAAAGTTGAATTGTGGTTTGGTATGATCATGACCATTAAATTTATAATTGAATATCTTTAGGTTAAGTGCAAAGGTGAATTGATCGACATGGTTATAATTATTGTTTATATAAATTACGAAATGATTATATATTTCTTTGAGATATGAATATCTTTGGCCCATAGTACAAAGATGACTTATTGATGAATATCTTTGGCCGTAGTGCTGCAAAGATGAATGATTTCGATGAATATCTTTGGCATGTAGTGCAAAGATGATGCATTGATGAATATCTTTAGCTTGTAGTGCAAAGATGAATTTATTAGTATGATTATGAACATGAGCGTGATTTGGTATAACCATGATCTTTGATGTTTGGTGATGAAAATTATCTTTGTCTATATGAGAAAAGGAATTTAGAACAACAATTACGATTATGAGTTATACATGTGATTGTGGGCCAGAATTGTTGATTGATGTTCTGAGGATAAAAAACATTGTTGGTGGACTTTTAACATTGAGAAGATAATAGACTTTATAATCTATTTGACTCTTACAATGGATTGCTTTCGTTCATTACAACTATGGTTGAAAAGTTTTATCATCTACCGTATATTCTAAATCTACGATTTATTCTTGTTGAAAGCTATTGATAATTTATTTATCTTTAGTCGTGATATTCTTTCTTGAGCTAGTTGTCTTCACCCTTTTGCTTCACAATTCCTTTCGGGTAATAAAAGTGTAGGCTGGGACAAGCCGAGGAGAATAACGAGGGAATAGAGCGGTGAATTACTATAGATGTTGAGGTGAGGTGAATTTAACTTGGAAGGGTGTTTTGCCACTTATCATACAAGATGTCTAATGACATACAACCTCGTGTCATCGTAAGACGAGTTGTGCTCATCCACTTCTTTGAGTATATTTACAAGCACTACTTATATAATCTTGGTGTTTGTTTGGAGTATAATACCCAATTAGAGGCAGTGGAGATAATGATATGTCGAAGAAGACTCATTTGGGAAGAATATGATAGTAATCTTACCGTTTTCTTTTAGGTCTATTGGGTCAACCGAGGATAATTACGTGGCCATATGATATCTATCATAACCTGGGCGCATTGTGCCTCCCATATACGAAGGTTTCGTTGAGCACTTCCCAAGATTACAATTTTTAAAAGCAGTTTTCATTATCCTTTATGTAAGGTGTCATTATGAGGTGTTGTCGAGGTTGGGACATGAGTCACAGTTGGTCTATATTTGTATTTAAACTCACAATTTATGTGTTGTCGTATTTTGCACGACAATTGTATTAATGAAGTTGTAGTTGTTTCTGTACCATGTATTTGGCGACTCAAAATGGGTTGGATGGAATGGACCTATTTTAGAGTCGTCACATTAACGGCCTTAAATTTTTGGTATAAAAAAATATATTAAATAATGTGTCATCATAACATTAGTTGAGAAAATCTCACGTCACGTGATTGACTATTTCATAAAATAGCATTAAAAAATTAGATGTATGGCATTTGAAACCTATTTGAGACTAAAAATTTAAGAACCCTCCTTTTCTTCACACCAGCGCATTTGCTCTCTACTTCTCACTAGCTCGTTTGTTTACTTCACATCTGTTCAACCATGTCTTCTCATATGCATTCAATTGACTCACAAATATCATATATAAACATGTAGGGTCATTAATCACACTATAAATATCTAATGAATTTAGTCATTCAATTTTGAATCATATTCATAGTCAACTCGAGAGAGTTCAAAACATTGTCGATGATGGCGTAATTATCACAATGACATAGTATCAAGTATTAGTATTAACATGATGTTAATAATTTTCTACATTTTCTACATTTATTTAATACTTGCTTTCTGATTTATATCAAATTGAAAATACATTTTACTAACACTTTTCGAATCACACAA
The DNA here is from genome assembly GCA_020205615.1 of Panax quinquefolius. Taxonomy (NCBI): domain Eukaryota; kingdom Viridiplantae; phylum Streptophyta; class Magnoliopsida; order Apiales; family Araliaceae; genus Panax; species Panax quinquefolius. The sequence continues at coordinate 123,626,899 of CM035170.1, forward strand.
ATTAAGATATTAATTTTGTTTTAATATACCATATTAAATTAATATCTCCAACTAATTCTCTTTCATTCAATATATAAACATACTTGAGTTTTAATACTTTAATTACTTTTTCTCGCATAATTAACATAGCATTTAGTTAACTTTTTATTTTTGAATATAGCCAAGTTGTTAATCATTTCAAACTAATAACTAAAAAGAGTGTATTTAGATCATCTGGATATCAACAACGGTAACTTCAATTTAAAATAATAATTTATTTTTTAATTGTATTCAGAAGACGATCATTATAATATATATAATTTTACAAAATTGTAATTCAACAACACTTTTTTTTTAGTAGGCGTTCAGCCGTACTTTTTTAGGGGCAGTCCACTAAAATTTAACAATAATAATAAGTTCTAACTATAAATAAAATTCCATTATTTATTGTTAAATTTATAAATTTGTTTGATTTTCATCAATAATAAATCATACATTATTACTCAAATAATAAATTTTAGATTTTTATATAAAAATATTATTATTATTATAAGTAATATTAATATATTATTATTATAAATAATATAATTATATAACATAATACAAAAAGTATAAATAATATAATAATTTTAAAACAAAACTCATGCTTTGCACGGGATCACGAATTAGTTAAAAATCAAAACTTTAGTGTATGAGTTTTTTTTCTCTTTCTTTTCAAAAGACTAAATATGGTATAACTAGTTATGTCCAGTGTCCCCGGCACTGTATGAACGGTGGAATTTATCTCAAACTTTGGACGATACAGATGATTTATTGAATGAACGAAAAATTCAAAATCATTTGTATTTTATTAGATTGATAGTGAAAAATATATCCTAAAATTTATAAGAACAAGATAATGGGATATAAGATTACAAATATGTTTGCTTCATACAAAAGAACATATACTTTACCTTAAGACAACACAAATTAAATTATAAAATATATAAAAATAAGAGATAATGGTAAGTAGATAATTATGATAGTAAAATTATAGATGATTTTTTTTAAAAATTAAATAACATATGAAAAAAATAGTTTATTTTACTAATAGTGTTGAATGACTACTCCTAGAACGTAGGGTTGAACAACGATTTTATCTTATTTATTATAGACATATATTTAAGAATAAAATAATTTATACTTAGCTAATTTTATTTTGTTACTATGATTAAAATACAAGTATAATTATATTTGAAGTATAAGTAGAACTTTATTATTAATTAGAGGGTTAAGTTCAGATGACCACCTAGGGTTTTAGCGGTTTTCCACTTAACCACCTGTAGTCAGTAAAGCTACATTTAAACTCCCGACCTTTTGAGTTAAAGTGAAAACGTTACCTTTTCCATCCAAATTAACCGTGCGTGCATATCGGGGCGCTTAAAAAATGCATGATAAGAGGTGTAACGATAAAAAACTAGAAAATGTCTAAAATACCCCTTCTTCTTCCTCGAACCACAGTCTTATCCATCATTTCTCACTCTGCGTTCTCTCTCTCATTTCAAGCAAAAGATTCAGAGAGATTTCTTGGAAGAAAATGGAGATTTCGACGACTCAACATACTCGACTTTTCTCACTTGGCCAGATTCTCCGTTGGTATGGATTCGGCTTGGATCCAAGCCTAACTTACCTGAATCCACTCTCAGTTTGGCTCTTGGTCCCCAGCCGTCGAGCAGGAATGACAAAAGCTACGATATTGGATAAGATATTGATGAATCCCCATCTAGGTATATTTGCTTCGTTCCACAAATCAATCCCCATCTGGGTTTTTTTCACTAAAAATTCATACATTTTAGACTTTTTATTGCAACTTTTTGTGAATTTTGGGGAGACGAGAATGATTCCACAAATCAATCTTCATTTGGGCTTTTCTGGATTTTCTTTTCCTCTATAAAATTCTTACATTTTAGTTTTTTATTTCAACTTTTTAGTGAATTTTGGGGATAATGATTCCCTGAAATCAATTCCGATCTGGGTTTTTACGGGTTTTCTTTATCTTACAAAATTTGAGTTTATTGTAACTTTTCGGTGATTTTGAGGAGAATGAGAAAATTTGACTTATTAGGGTTTTTTTGTTGTCTTGTTATTGTTCTTTAATACTAGAGTTAAATCTGAGATGTCATGGCGTGTCGATCGTTAACCGTATTACTTATGGGGAGAAACAAATCTCATTTTCATATCGAAAGTTCTTAACACAAATATCACCAAAATTCTTTTTACAATTCCTAAATTTCCAATCAAATATCATTCCTCATGGTGGAATTATAAAATCAAATCCGGAAACATCTCTGAGAAGATTTACGAGACTTAACATGCAAAATGGAATGAATCCCTCATCTGGGTAAAAAGCTACGAATGGCAAGAGCTTGTATATTATTTGCTCTGTTTTGGGCCTCCCTTAATATTTGCAGTATATATGCTTTATAACTTCAATACAGAGTTTTGATAAAATTGCTTAGTTTTAGTAATCTTGTGATATGATTTGGTTCACAGGGATTTGAATGATTGTGAGATTTATTTGATGAAAACATTTATCTTTTTTTTTTGTTATGCTTTGGACAATATTAGGAAATATTATCAAAATGTTTCTCTGACTTTCTATTTGTGCAAAATTTCCATAATAAATGGTATTTGTTGTTCTTATTTCTATTCGGAGGAACCCATTTCATGCATTCTTTGGAATATACATTCAATTTGAACCTTTATAATCTTACGTATTTGAGCTTTGGGGATACTGTTTTCGATTAAAGAGCTTTGGAAATTTATTATTGCAGTTGATGAACTCAGGGGTGTCTGATTGATCTTTGAAGAAGTGATGAACTCCGAGGAATTTATTATTGGGTTTTTTCAGAATTATTTTGGTCTATTTGCTTTTCTCCTTTTAAATTCACACTAGAAGAGGAATTATTGTTTCGCTACATTTGAGTTGATTAAGGTGTTTACTCTGTTTTTTGTTTGTTAGAAAAATAGAGAGAGAGAGAGACAGATGAACAAGCATCTGTCTTTTATATATCTTGAGGTAATTAAGTCTTTATCTAACTTAAATGTAACGAGTTATGACGAAAAATAGTTTTCACTTGAACTCAAAAAAGTGTTTAATAGCTTTACTGACTACAGGTGGTTAAGTGGGAAACCGCTCAAACCCCAGGTGGTCATCTGAACTTAACCCTTAATTAGATAATATATTTAGAAGGAGTCTAGTTTTTAATAAAAATTATGTTACATAATATTTGTAAGACCCCAAATTATTAATAAATGAAATTTATTTTCCTATTTATTATTTTGAAATAGTAAGGGTTGATTTGATTATGTGGATAGTTATGGGTAAAATCATGAAATATTTGAATAAGCAGTGGTTATAAAATATTCATTATTATTAGGAGAATATTAGTTTGGTCGTAGAATATTAAATCTTGTCGGAGAATATTAAATGCTGACGGCCTTGATCTTTATTGGGCCCATGCATAGCGAAAGTGATTGGATGAAGAAAGCAGCGAATATAAGTTGTTTATAAATAGCAGCGTAGTTATTCTGAATTATCTTGTTGGAATACCCGGTGGTTAAAACACCTAATCTGGCGTTGTTGAGCAGTAGCACTAGCGGTATTGCACGAATTATTGATTCTTACGTGAAGGCCTTTACTTTCGATAATTATTCTGGTAATTCTTTGTTACGATATTTATTTTATTGATTCGATAATTCTTTGCATTGATATTTTATATTACTATTGTTTCAATAAATTGTCATTACAGAATTTTTCATTATCCAGACGAATAATTCATATTATCTGAATAATATTATTGGATAACATTATTTTGGTATATAGGAGGAATGTTTAAATCTTTATAATTTTGAAAAAATGGAAAAATTATTAAGAAAATGATTATAAACATAAAATTAAGCTGGTTTGGTTAATTTAAATTTAAAAAATAATTTTCTATAAAAGATTACTTAAGTTGTGGAATTCATTTTTTAAATATTTTTATGAAGTAGATGAGTAATAAATAATTTTGGAATATATATTTTTAATGAAAATTTTTTGTTTTTGTATTGTGAATATTTTGTTAAGTTGTTATTGAATATTTGAAATAAATAATATTATAACATTATTTTATTTAAATATTTTCTTATTATTAAGATTCTTATAGATTTTTATTTTATTTAATGATTATAAAAATATTTTATATAAATATTTAATATTATTGAATATTTTAAGACAAATTATATGAAAAATGATCATTGTAAAGATTTGAATATCTTTCTTTTGTTAAAATGATGATTTCTTGATGAATGATCTTTGATATCAAATAAATTGAAAATATTATAAATAATATTTTTAGTCAAAGATGAATTTATAATCTGATAATATCTTTCAATATGAAAATGAATATTTATTCTATAGATTATGTTAGGTAAAAATCTATAATAAAAATCATGAAGATATTTTGATTCTCATATCTTAAGATTAATGGTATGATCAAAAGGTTAACAATATTCTAAAGATAATTTGAAAAAGTAAGATATTATTTAGAAACTTCTTTGATTGATAAGTAATTTAGGAAAAGTATGTTTATAATTGAAAATTAGAGGTGTTTGTGGTATAATTTTGTGAAAGTTAGAAATTAAGAGAATTTGTACGAGCTAGAGGAAGATAATTGATTTATACCACAAAATAATAAATGGAATAGTAAGATACCTGGGAGGTATGGATTCATCGTGGATGATGATGATGAGTCTGTGTCGTAGAAGATGATGATCGATTCACATGATGAGGTAAGTGTTGTAGACACTCGGAGAAATGGATTGAAGCAAGTTTCTCAAATATGGAACATTCGTTTGATGATGATCAAAGAGTTTGATTTTATCAAAATAAGAATGAACCTAGTGTGTACAAAGGGTCGATTGGGAGCATCGTGACATTCCTAGTATTATATGTTGATATCTACGGATAAGGAATGACATACAATGCTTTATCGGTAAAGATAAAGTTGTCTAAACATTCCTCCATGAATGATTTGGAAGAGTATCTTAATTGGGGATATAAATCTATATAGATAGATTTAAGAGGATGCTCGACTTAACCCGAGAGCGTATATTCATTTGATGCTAAAATCGTTTAGCATGGCAAACTCAAGAGATGTCTCATGTTGATGAGTATGGAGTGTATCTCTCTTAATAGTCCCCAGACTCACGAAAGAGATCGCATGAGTGACAATCATGTATCTGCAATGAAATATCTGAGACACGATGTTGATCGGTCGTATTATGGAGAAGTTCACATGAGTCGGTGAAAAACATCTTAAAGTGCTTAGGCACTAAGGATGTGATCATATTCATGGTGGGTCTAAATTAAAACTAGAGGCTTAACGGACTCAAGTTTTTCAGACGGAGACCAAGATGACGAAAAATCCACTTTAAGGTAAAGCGTTATCTTGAGCGATTGGTGCGATGAATTGGAAAGGTTCGAAGCAATGAAAGAGTTCTTTGGTTTAGTGATAAAGACAAAGTATATAGCTATAAATGAAGGCTGAGTTGATTGTTTGGATTAAAAGTTCATTCTGAGAACTAGGAATAGTTCTAAGTCTCATCTTGGATCTAAACATGTGTTGTGGCACTTTCATTTGATTATTAGAATCATTGAAAGATGAAATCACTATAGAGATAGTGGACTCTCATGAACAACATTACATATCCATTAACTAAAAGCTTATCCAACGGCGGGATAATGCGTCACTTAGAGAAGAAGAGTATAAGATACCATGACGATTGGCTTTAGTGCAGTGGGAGATTGAAAGTAGTATGCACCTGAAGCGATCATGTTTGATGATAAAGCGTATACTTTGTAACAATCTTATTCGTTTATTAATAAAAAGTATTAATTTATTAAAGGCTTTTAATTATCTACGTGATCTTTGTTTTATAATATGTGATAAACCCGTAGTTTTAAGCAATGCTTTTAGAATAATGATGATGATCATTCTAATGAGATCTAAATTCTTAGAAGCTTAAAACTAAAATAGTTCCCAATCGTTGGATTACTAAATTGGGGATTAGTGAATCCGGATAGATTGGTACATCGTTCTTGCTCGTTGGATGAGGATGATTGATCTCATGATCATTTATTGTGGAACACTAAAGCAGTATGTAGGTGCTTATTAGAGAATAAGTTCCTTTGAGCGTGGCTCAGGAATACCTAATGGAGTTTTATTTGCTGTCGATAGGAATTCACTGTAGTGATAGTAGTACGGACTTGAGATCATCATAGTATCTTGTGTATGATGAGTTATACTTTGACTTATTCCTTAAGACCCATAG